>JBBPBX010002111.1:48492-70007 GCA_038048925.1 Garcialebias charrua | reverse complement strand
CACCCTCCGCCTTTACTCAAACCCTCCCACCCTCTCTGTCACTCTCCAGCCTCTGCTGAGCTTCTGGAGACTGTTGCCAAATCTCTGCTACATCCTCCCCTTCATGTTTATTAAGCAGCCCCTCATGGATTATTCATGACGAGAGGGGGTTGAGGTGGGGAGGGGGGCACTAACTCAAGAATGAGGTTTACCAATGAGGAAGACGAAGCCGTCTTAATTAACATAAATTCTTAGAAACAAACTGGTTTACAGAAGGTCATGACAAGGCGATGAGTTTTCACTTTAGGGCCTCCAGACACTTGTTTGTAACACATTCAAGACTTTAAATGTAAAATTCAAAGTGCTACATTGAAGTTCCCCCCATCTCTAGTGGAAGGTATTTCACCCTCCCAGTGAAAATGGCACTAGGTGACTTCTGGTGAGCTAATCCAGCAAATATTTACAGAGCTTCTTTTCTATATACATACCTCTTTGAATGCATGGCCCTTCAAGGTATTGTGACATGATTTTGTAAATTTGAATATTTGTCAGAACATATATCTTATATCATTGAGCTCTGGTCGTTTTTGCATAATAAATTATAAATATATTAAATTTTTATTCTAAATTATGCTAATTTTTTCTCTGGTACTTGCTGGGATACGCCCCTAAAATTCTGCGCATTCCCGCAATACGTCATCAGTGTGACGTGACACATCAGTGTGACGTGACACATCAGTGTGACGTGACACATCAGTGTGACGTGACAACGGGCAGAAGGCAGAGCCTTGCCCGTTTGTTAGGTGTGTTAACTGCTTGCCATACAGATTCATTTCCTGAAGGATCGCCTCTTTTATTTGTGTAACTTGAAAAATGCCGTCACGTTGTAGCGCATTTGTGTGTTCTAATATCAGCAGTGAACAAGTGAGCCTTCACAAATTTCCAAAAGATGACAAACTTTGTCAAGAATGGACCAGACAAGGACCGGTGGGTTCCAGGAGTCGTATGTCTGCAGCGACCATTTCACTGCCGATTGTTTTCAGCACCTGGTATAAAAGAATCTTTAGGATTACCAGTAAGATTCAGAAGACTTTTAAAACCGGATGCTATTCCTACTATTTTTAAAAGAAAATCTACAGAAGAAAGTCCCACAGGAGCTACCATGTCGAAACAACGCAGGGACCATCGGAAGACTGTCCAGGAGATGAGTAAGTCTTTGTGTAAACATAATCGGAGGTGTGTAGTGTTTTAGATTATAAACTATTTATTTTACGTGAGTTCATGTTGTTTTACTTTATACACTTTGAGTGTATAAAGCCAATTATCACGGCAGATTATGTTTGTTCGCTGCTAACAAGCTAGCCGAATCAGATAGCTAACACAATAGCCGCGATACAGGCCACGTTGCTATGTATGTATTTTTAAATTATGTCTGCGCCATCAGGTAACATCTCGTTTCTTTCTATTCGGGGAGGGTTTATTAATGAGAGTTTTGGAAGATTTACTGTCTTAAAATGATATATCGCTGACGCGACCGGTAATAAGCCGAGATAGCAGCTAACAAACATTAGCCGAGAGCCCGGAGCAAACACGTTGCTATGTATGTATTTTAAAATTATGTCTGCGCCATCAGGTAACATCTCGTTTCTTTTTATTCGGGGAGGGTTTATTAATCAAGGAATCAAGGAATCAAGGAATCAAGGAGTTTTATTAACATTGCATCAATTTTCACCGATTACAACGTAAGTATGTAGTTGCAGGCATCCAGAAGAGAAATGAGTGCAAAAGCTGCAGCAAAACAAAGCACATTACATGTTTTATCAACACACGATATGTTTTATCAACACACGACATGTTTATTCAACACATTGATATGCTCTTAGCGCGGCCAGGCCCAATCTGTCTCCAGATGAAGGTCAAAAGCAGGAAAAACAGGCAGAAACACTGGGATTCACAGCATTGATATTAAAAAAAGATGAATCACATTTTGTCTTCAAGACACCGCGTGATTCAGTAAAAACCATATCAGAGCACATTTAGGTACAATAACAAAGGAAATACGGCAGGCAAGGAGATTGGGTCTATGATTAATTTCAGACAAACACAAAGTTCAGCAGGTGTGCAGCTGGGTGTTATCTGAAGCTTCACAGAAATCTCTGGGGAGGGGGAGGGGGGGGGCTCTTCAGCTCCTCACTCTGGGAGAATGGATTCCCACAGCCCGCTTTTCAAGGACATGTGCAGAAGCCAGATAATGTTCTTGTTTGTTATCCAAATAGACCACAGTGTTCTTTTCCACTGCCGCCTCCAAGTCTGTGGGTGCTGTTTCATGGCCGAAAGAAATCCAAATATGTGGTTCTGCTCTGCCCCGCTTTCATGAGCTTCCACCTGTCCCTTGATCGATCCTGGGTGGCTGCAAACAAGTCCCAAAACGGACAGCAGGTGCACGGTGGTCCACCACTGCACCAATCGTGCGATTGAGCTCATACAGCAGCTGGGATGAGGAGCCCACGGCCCGGTTCAGAGAATTTTGCTGATCAGGCAGTCCCGACAGCGCTCTGATAGCCGCCGAAGCCTCCCTCAGCTTCCGATAACAAACAACTCCGGTTACGCCAAAAAACAGAGCAGTTGCTACCAATAATCCAATAATCCACAAATCCTCCACGTCTTCGACACTCAGAACGGACAGACACATGGGCTGCCACTGACCCCACGAGTCCAGCACGTATCCAGCCGCGTGTGTGTCGGAGGGACAGACAGCTTCTCCTGACACGGTCCGCTTCGTGGAAAAAATCTTATCCATTGAAGAAACAGCCCAATTGATTAATTCCATATTGGTTCGAGTGAGCGCTGAAGGGTCGCAGACGAGACGAAAAGCAAGCAGGGAGTAGGAAAAACTTAGGGAGGGAAGAGCAGAAAGATATGCGACCTGCCTTGCCGAGTGCCGGAAGAAGAAGGAGAGTTTTGGAAGATTTACTGTCTTAAAATGATATATCTCAGACGTGACCGGTGTCAGGGACTCTTGTTAGCCAAGATAGCTTCTAAAAAAAATTGCCGAGAGCCCGGAGCAAACACGTTGCTATGTATGCATTTTTAAATTGTGTCTGCGCCATCAGGTAACATCTGTAATTTTTTTATTCAGGGAGTGTTTATTAATGAGAGTTTTGGAAGATTTACTGTCTCAAAATGATATCTCAGACGCGATAGGACATGCTCCGCCATTATTATTTAAATGCACGTTGGAGCGTGCCTTCCCGTTGTCACGTCAAGATGACGTTTTGCGGAAATGCGCAGATTTTTAGGGGCGTATCCCAGAGAAAAAAACTACCATAACTTGGAATAAAAATTTAATATATTTATAATTTATTATGCAAAAACGACCAGAGCTCAATGATATAAGATATATATGTTCTGACAAATATTCAAATTTACAAAATCATGTCACAATCCCTTTAAGTCAGTAGAAACAGAGAAACCAGAGTAATACTGTATTCATCCAGGCCCTCTCCTGTGCAGCCAGACAGAGTTTACCCACAGTGGGGCATCTAAGACGCCATTTCTTCCGTGGTCCACACTGCTCTCACCCACCTGGATCAGAAGGACTCATACGTGCGTCTGCTCTTCGTGGACTTCACATCTGCCTTCAACACCATGATCCCCCAAACTCTGATAGACAAACTATCTACACTTGGACTAAGCCCCTCCATTTGTAACTGGGTACTAGACTTCTTAACAGACAGACCACAGTCCGTGAAGATCCACAACTTCTCCTCCTCCACCATAACCCTCAGCACTGGCTCTCCTCAAGGATGTGTGCTGAGCCCCCTTCTGTTCACTCTGCTCACATATGATTGTACAGCCACACTTCCAGGCTGTCATATTGTTAAGTTTGCAGATGATACAGCGGTGGTGGGATGCATCACAAACAATGATGAGTCCAGCTACAGACAGGAGGTGGAACACCTGGAGAGCTGGTGCAAAGAGAATAATCTTCACATGAATGTGAAGAAGACAAAGGAGATGATTGTGGACTTCAGAAGGAATAAACACACCCACGCCCCACTGAAAATAGGTGGGTCTGCAGTGGAAGTGGTCTCCAGCTACAAATACTTGGGTGTACACATGAATGATAACCTCAGCTGGAGCAACAACACCACCAGCCTGATCAAGAAAGGTCATCAGAGACTCTACTTCCTCAGACGGCTGAGACGAGCTGGTCTGAGCAGCCCAGTTCTCACCTCCTTCTACAGGTGTGCAGTGGAGAGCATCCTGTGCTCCAGCATCAACGTGTGGCATGGAGGCTGCACAGTTGAAGAGAGGAAAGCTCTACAGAGAGTGGTGAAGGCTGCACAGAAGTCTGTTGGAGTCAGTCTCCCCACCATCACAGACATTTACACCTCCAGATGCAGGAAAAGAGCCACCTGCATCATGAAAGACCTCACTCACCCAGCACACTCACTCTTTGCCCCACTCCCCTCAGGACGGAGGTTGAGGAGCATCAAATGTAGAACCACTAGACTGAGGAACAGCTTCTACCCTGAGGCTGTTAGACTCATGAATAAATAAAAATAAAATAAAAAATAAACACTGCAAAATATCACATCATGCTGATGCTGATCTGTTTTCTTGTTGCTGTGTTCATCTGTGACCATCTGCTCATACAAACTCATGTTCGTGCTGCTGTTTATTTCCACTATATTAGGCTTAGTGTATTACTAGTTGATGTTTTTCTTAGTTAATTCTAGATGTTATTACTGTTTTTCTCTTGCATTTGTTGTTGGATGTAACTGGGACCCCGTGTACATAATCTCGTTTTCATCACATGTACCACATGCGGTGCAAATGACAATAAAGACTCTCTGACTCTGACTCTAAGGCCAAGTGATCCACAGTTCTCTGGGTCCTTCAGTAGCCGTGTTTCCATCAAGGTTTCTAGCTGCAAATTTTGAAGTATCGCAGCAGAAAAGCTTAATGGAAATGGCAAAATCCGAATTTACTTCCTCAAATTTGCCAAAAAGTTTATACGCTCGCTTGAGGTGGTTTTTGGGATCTTCGAAAATGAGCAGATGCGCAAAACGACAGATGGAAACAGATTTTCCGACTCAGTTCTGCCGTAGCGAACATTCACGTCACGTGACGTTCAGCTGTTTCCGCTCCGGACAACATGTAACATCGCTAAAACTAGTTGGCATGACAGAATAAATACAACTTGCCCGATAGCAACACGTACCTGAAATATTCTCTCCATTTTGACGAGATGTGTGGCCGGGTTCTGTTTTCAACCGCTACTTCCTGTTTACTGTAGACATGCGCAGTGCTGACGTCTGACGTAATGACGCTGACGTCTGACGTAATGACGCTGACGTCTGACGTAATGA
This sequence comes from Garcialebias charrua, assembly GCA_038048925.1. NCBI lineage: Eukaryota > Metazoa > Chordata > Actinopteri > Cyprinodontiformes > Rivulidae > Garcialebias > Garcialebias charrua. Next base: position 64,653 of record JBBPBX010002111.1, on the reverse strand, counting down.
CGCTGTGCGTGGCTTGGTAGATGCGCTACAAGCCAGTAGATGGAAACACTTCTGCTTCGCATTAATTTGTATTTACATATTTGCAAGATTTCAAAAATTAGCTCAAAATTCGAAATGAAAATGGATGGAAACACGGTTAGTGTCTGCTGCCCTGTGTGCACACAGCAGGTACGGCTCCCTAAACTAGATCTGGCATCTGTCTCACTTTTCTTTTCCTGTGTCAACCAGAGATAAATGTCCATTAGTGAGAGAGCAAGGAGGCCGACAGGATTTGGCTACAGTCTGTTATTAGTTTGTGTGCTGTGGTCATGGGGAATGTTTTCTATCCACTGGCTGAAGATGTGATAAAAGGTCTGTTTTCACCTCCTCACAATTCAATTCCACTTCTCGCATGAGACACGATGGATTGCTTCAGTTAAGTCACAGGTGCTAAGCTACATACCTTGATCAATTTCACAGCAGGTGATGTGTGTGTGTGTGAGTGTGTGTGTAGTGGTGGCAGTGTTGGTTTGCATAAGAAACCCTTGGAGCTGATAGTGGTAATTCCTGGTGTTCCCTCCTGCCAGATGTGTCCTCTGATCCGTATCGCCCCTTTTCCACTTCCGGCCCAGAGCGGCCCAGTCTGGTCCGGTCTGGTCCAGTTAGGATCGGCTCACATGCACGGTTTTGTCTCCATTCACTATCTGCAGCCCTTCTGTGGGCGGGGTGTAGAATCTCACTCGTCCTACCACGTGGTGGCGGTAGTGTTACCTCAAGCTATTTACTAGCCACCACTAAACGTTAGAAGAAGAACACCCTGCAGAACCTTGTCTCACCACCTGTTGGCGGTAATGTCCCTTGAGCTATTTAATGCTCTGATCTTACTTTATAGACTTTTCAGCTTGTTTTAAACCCCTGTGTTTTCCATTTTGTTTCTTTATAATAAAGATTATTCTCATATATGCACAAGGTTCCTGTTAACATTGCTTAACACATTGATCACACTGCCCTGTAATCAGTTAAACTATTTTTACAGTAAGGTAATATTAAATGTTTGTATTTCATTAAATTTAAACGGTAATATTTTGTCAGGGCTAATTCAAAGTCAAATGCAAATGGATAATTTGGTTTAAACTGTCCCATAAACATTAAAAGCATGTTTCTTTAAACGTAAAAACAAAGTATTAATAATTAAATGTTTGTTGATCAGGAAACTCGTTTGGGCATCCAAGAACAGCTTCATCGGGGTTGATGGCGACGTCTGTGCATCCTTGGAAAAGCTGCTGCACCCACAACCCGACATCAGGATGGATGGATGGATGGATGGATGGATGGGTTCATGTTGACATAATAATAATAATAATAATTGTCTAATCTTGTCATCTGCGTATGTTTCCCATACACAGACGAAATTCGTCTCTGCATTTAACCCAACCACCTACCAGGCGGTGCAGTGAGCAGCCATAGAAGGCGCTCGGGGAGCTGGAGAAATAGGTGTGCACTCATAGACACCCCAAGATGTGTAGTGGCCGGGACGCGAACCCGCGTCCTTCGGGTCCCAAGTCAAACGCCCTAACCACTACACCATCTTGGCTCCATCTGTGCATCCTGGCAAAAGCTGCTGCACTACTCATGACACGACAACAGGAAGGATGGATGGATGGATGGATGGATGGATGGCTGTTCAAATCTAATAATCTTTTTCTTATGATTCTTTAAAGGTCAAATGCAAATGGAAAATATTGAATGGTAAATGGAGCTTATTTATATAGCGCTTTCCAGCCCCCTGTGAGGAGCCCCAAAGCGCTTTACAATACCAGCCATCCACCCATTCATTCAGACATTCATACACCGGTAGTGGTAGCCTGCCTTGCAAGGCGCCATCCAGACCTACCGGGAGCAACTCGGGGTTAAGTGTCTTGCCCAGGGACACACAACACATGGTGGGCGGATGCGGGATTCGAACCTCCAACCTTCCGATCAGGGGTCGACTGCCATTACCACTACACCACGGTCGCCCACAATAATATTGTGTAATATTCTTAACTTCCAGTATGTTTTTAAACAAACACTATACTGTACACACTTAACATTGTAAAATATGTTTAGGAAATTATTGTTCAATGACACCACTTAAGAAATAAAATGTTTATTATGAAAACTAAGAAGTGAAAAAAGCACAAAAATAAATACTGCATCCACCTAAATGATTTTTTTCCTGTTGTCTCATGTGCTTCCTCCAGAAGACACAAGTTGATAAATTCTGGTGTTGACTTCTTCGTCTTAACTGTAAAAAAAAAAGAAAAACATGGTTACCGGTAATTCAGTCTAGAAACTGTTTTATATGTAGATATCTTTTATAAGATATATGTAAGATATATATACATATATCAAATATCTCAGAAACCACAAAGCAGATATTTTTCAAACCAACACAGTGTAATCACTACATGTTTATATACACACTGTAAGCTGTTGGAGTTATTTGAATTAAAATTCGATTTTTAATAGACATAAGTGTGTCGACCTAGCTTTTTTTTTCTACTAGTATTTAACACATATCTTAGATCTCAGAAACCACAAAGCAGATATTTTTCAAACCAACAGAGTGTAATCACTACATGTTTATGTGCATACTGTAAGCTGTTGGAGTTATTTGAATTAAAATTCGATTTTTTAATAATTTATTTTCGAAGCACATGTGATAGGTTTGGAATTAGTCAAAACAAATCAATTTAAATCCAGATTTGACCACAACGTGACATTATTAAGGACTTGTTAACCTGAGGAACCCTCGTGGTATAAAGCAGCTATGAAATATATTTTTTAAGCTTTTATTTAGCTACATTTAAAACAAAGAACGCCGATCGACCCCACCCGCGCGTGCATGTGATGTGCATGTGTCGACCTACTTTGTTAAATCCAGCTGATTTGACCACAACGTGAAATTATTAAGGAACTGTTAAGCTCAAGCACCCTCTTGATATAACGTCAGCTATGAACTATATTTTTTAAAGCGTTTATTTAGCTACATTATAGAAATAAAGACGGCTCACGTGCGCGCGCGGGCGCGCGCGTGCACGTGGCGAAACTACTTTTTTAAATCCTGCCGTTTTGACAACAACGTGGAATTATTAAGGAATAGTTCACATGTGTGCTGTAATTTTTAATACAAATAATTGTTTTTACCATGTTAATCTTGTAAAGTCCTTCGGTGTTTGCTCCCTCACGGCAGCCACTTCCTCAAACTCAGTCCAGCCTCCTCCTCACGGTTCGGGGCCAGCCGGCCTCGGACCTGCTCTGAGATGAGTCCGGAATCTTGGCGCGGCGCCGCGCATCTGTTAGGTGGAAATGCTCTCCAACGCGCGCTTGGCACGCAAATATGACGTCACATCCGAGCCGGGCCACCAAGTGGAAAAGGGGCATATCTGCACCTACAGGAGGGCTCAGACATTTGAGCGGGGTCCAAAGGTTTTCAGTTAAATGTCAAATGTTTTTAAATGTAAATTGTTTCTTTTTTAGCAAATGCCACAGATGGTAATATTCTATATGTGTGAACAAAATGATGAATTGCATTTGCTTTCGGTGTCTACTCATAAATTATAACTGTTCACCTTGTATTTTCTTTATGCACTTGTTCCTGTTCAGACACAATAACAACATCCATATTTATCACATGCTGCCAAAGATTAATGGGTGATAATGTTTTTGCCTGTGTCCTTGTATGTGTGCTTGTCTATCTGTATTGTTAAGAGAATATTTTATAAAATGATTAATGTATTTTAATAAACCTTTCAGAAAGAATCATTGGATAGACTGTACATCAGCAAGTCATGAACTTTTAAATAAATAAATAAATAAATAAATGTCACATTTTTGTCATCTGTGTATGTTCCTATACTTGACAGACAAAATTGGTCTCTGCATTTAACCCAACCACCACCAGGTGGTGCAGTGGGCAGCCGTAGTCAGCGCCCGGGGAGCTGGGGAAAATAGATGTGCACTCATAGACACCCCAAGGTGTGCCGTGGCTGGGGTTCGAACCTGGGTCCTTCGGATCCCAAGTCTGATTCCCCTGCCACTACTTAGACACAATCTAGTTCAAGGTGGCATCCACAATGTGTGACAGCCATCTTGGATTTTGACTAGGGATGCACAATATTATCGGCATGTTATCGGCCATTATTAGTGTTAAAGTTCAATATCGGCCATTCCATTAAAATAACTCGTCGATATAATAGGCGCTGGTTTCGCCTGCAGCGCCAGCACAACGTGATGACGTCACGTTCGCCTACCCGATCTCACAGCGGAGAGGAAAATTTAAAAAGTCAGCGGCGTGGAAGTTTTATTTTTCGTTGGTGAGGATGTCGGATTCCGAAGATTTATGGACTACGCTGAGCCTCGCTACATCATCCCCATTCAGATATATTTTTCCGACGTAATGTTACCCAAGTTACAAGCCATTATTTCCAACGTCATTGAGAAGCTAATAGCTAATAGCACGACTTGCTGGGTGAGTTTTACCACAGACATTTGGACGTTGTGTTAGCCCCGTTAGCATGATTAGTCTTACAGCACAATGGATAGACAAAAACTTTGAACTTAAAAAGTCTGTCCTTCATGCACAGGAGTACAGAGGATCTCACACTGCAGCTAGGAACCTGGAATAAGCTTCCACAAGTGAGACAGCATTGCAGGTGACTAATGCTAATAAATAACATTTAACATTTTTCATTTAATTTAAGTCAAAGTTCTATGCATGTCATATGGCTATGTCACCAGCTCTTTCAGCTGTTGCACAATTTTTTGTAGCAAATAAGCCTAAATAAGAGGCTATGTTCTGACAAAGGAATGTATATAAAATATTGGTATCAGCATCAGTTATTGGCCGAATAAGTTTTAACATATCGGCATATCGGATATCGGCCAAAAATCCAATAGTGTGCTAATTTTGACATGGCAAATGGAGAGTATTTCCAATTTCCCCATTTCGTGATGGGGACAAAATGGTCATACCTCAGCGAATCATATAGATATCGAGTTAATATTCGGCGTGAGGTGGCTGAAAGTCATTCACAGCCCATAGCCTTAAAAGCACTACCATCCATCCATCCATCCATTATCTATACCCGCTTCTTCCCTTTCAGGTCGCAGGGGTCATTGGTACCCATATCTAGCCATCACTATGCGAGAGGCGGGGGACAACACCCTGGACAGGTCTCCAGTCCATCACAGGGACACATAGAGAGAAACAAGACAAACAACTATTCACTTTCTCACTCTCACCTGATAATTTAGAGTAGAGGATGACACAAGAGTGGATTTTCACTTCTGTCCTGTCCCACTCCTGGTAACATGACTCCTTCTCCCATTCAGACTCACTCCCACTCCTGTATTGCTCCCATTTCCCCCCTTCCATTTAGTCTTTAGGAAATACGTGTACATTGAATTTGATTTGATCTTCTACCCATTCCTTTTTATATTACTTTGTGTTCTACAGTTTTATTTCAAAATGTATGGCCACAGGAACAGTTCTTCTGTGGTGAAATAGATATATTTATTGCCTTAATCCAAATAAAAACCTTCACTAAAGGTCACAAAACAAAAAAAATACATGGCCTGTAGTCCCTATAAAAAAGGCTCAATAATCCATGTAGATGACAACAAAAATGGTTAAATCATGTCATCTGGACCAGTTTCTTAATATAAAAAATGTGACATGTGTGGTTTCTATAGTTTTTCTACAGAGGACCAGCTGCTGAGTCCCTGTTTCTAGCTCTTCTGGAGGTCAGTTGCAGTAACAAAAAACTAAAACAAAAAAACAGTACGTGGGTCACACCATGAACCCAAACAGAACTGGCCCCGGCCCCGGCCACTACACACCTTGGGGTGTCTATGAGTGCACATCTAATTCTCCAGCTCCCCGAGCGCGACTACGCTGCTCGCTGCACCACCTGGTGGTGGTTGGGTTAAATGCAGAGGACCAATTTCATCTGTCAAGTATGGGAAACATACACAGATGACAAATGTGACAAATTATTATTATTATTATTAAAGTTGCATTTTACTAATTTATTGAGCAATTATTTCCTTTAAACAGTGACATTATTGTGATGTTTCAAATTGCTTTAAAAAAAAAAAAGCAAGAGAACTCAACAAATAAAATGCTTAAAGGCATTACTATATATTGGACGACGTCCTCAAGAAGTTCACAATCTATGTGGTTGAGGTAACAAGCTCGTTTCGGCAAAACAGAATGTCATGCATCTTACCAGACTGGAGAAGTCTGGTTTTCCAGAGTGAAGGTCATTGAAAGAAAACTATAAAATAGCGGTGCCTGTCCAAAGTATTTTAATTAATTTTTTCATTTTCTTTTTTGTCCTATTGGTTGGTTCCCACTCCTGTCTGTTCCTGTTAATTTTTCGTCCTGTCCCATCTAAATTATGTGAGTTACATTAAAGCTGACAACTGTCCTGCGGGAATCCTGTGGGAATCCCATGACCTGCAGGACTCCTGAAAAAAAATCATCCTCTAACTTAGAGTTGCCAATCAGTCTTAGGGATGCACCGATAAATCGGCCGGCCGATCGATCGGCCCTGATTTCTTTAATTTGGGGAAATCGGCGATCGGCCGATAGTTAAATGAGAAGCCGATTTTATCCACCGATCGCACATGCCTCTGAAAATCAGCCGCTGTCCCTTTTTCTCTGCTGTGAGAGGAGGTGGGGGTGGGGGGGCTGAGAGGGGGCTGACTCAGACCCGCGCACCAGGTCACGTCTGCACATGCGCGTTAAACAGTCAACACAGGTCACTCGGAGCAGCCATGTTGTCTGTTTGGAAGTTATACTATTTTAAAATGAGCAAAAGATCGCAATTTGTGTAAAGCTGAAGTAAGTCGTGGTGGAGCCACAACAAAAACCTTTAATACAACAACACAACAAAAACCTTTAATACAACAACTCTTGTTCGCCATAATAAGAAATCACCACGCAGCCAAGTGTGCAACGTTTGAAGCGAGCAACCAAGCTAAGCTAATGCTAAAGCTAGCGCTATCAAAGAGCCAGTCGGTATGTCGCTGTTAACTTTTATGAGCACGAAAAGAGCAAAGCTACCACGAGGAAAGTGATGGAGTTCATGGCATTAAACGACCAGCCCTTTTCAATCGTTGAGGACAAAAGTTTTAGAAGCTTAATGCAGCACGTGAGCCCACGATAATAATATGCCGAGGCGAATATATTTTTCTGATGTTTCGTTACCGGAGTTCAGCCAAGCTTTGGGGAGACACCCGCAGCCTGCTAAAAGCTAATCCAAATACACTCAGCTTTACAACAGACATCTGGACTTCTGATGTAAGTTTAATGTCCATGTTAAGTTTTACTGCACAGTGGATTGACGAACAATTCGAACGTCATCAAGTACTCAAGCACAGACCGTGGTGTGGGTAAAGCCAAAGCTACACTGCTGGAGGCTGTTGTGAGAAGATTCATCAACTTTGAGCATGATGAGCCCCTGTACAGCTTGGCCACTATTCTGGATCCAAGGCAAGTAACTGTGAATACTGTATTCTATTACTTTTAGCCTACTACTATATTTCAACAAACATTTAAATTAAATTTAAAATAAACATTTCTTGATTGAAAATTTCAATAATCAAGAAATGTTTATTTTAAATTTAATTTAAATGTTTTTTTTAATTGCATGTAAATAAAGAAATGCATTTCTTTATTTACATGCAATTTAAAAAAAATTAATGTATACAAAACACAATGATTGACCCATCTTTCTTTGTTTATGCAAAACAAGGTACAAGAATCGCTACTTCTCAGCAGAGGAGGGGGGACCAGATGCACATCTGCTGCAGGAACATTCTCTGAAGTGGGACCTCCTGACATCAATGAATCTGCAGCAAAAAGGTGTAGTCTACTGTTTGCAGTTCAAGATGAAATCTTAAAGGAGAACATTGAAAAGGAGCAACAGCTGGCCAGCCCTTCAGCTAAGCAGGTACAGAACTACCTATCAGAGGTTCCTGTCGAAAGGGGCCAGGACCCATTGGTCTACTGGAGGATCAATGAAAATAGTTTCCCTCATCTTGCTCTACTTGCCCGAACGTACCTCTCTGCCCCATGCACAAGCATTGAAAGCGAGCGCCTGTTTAGTTGGCTGGACATGTAGTAGATGAGAAAAGAAGTCGCCTGTCTGGTGACAAAGCAGAAATGCTTTTGTTCATCAAGAAAAACCTGCCACTAATGAAAAAATGACTGGAATAAGTCTGTGAGGACAAACTTACCTGTGCGAGTGTTAATTCTTTTTACCCACTGACTTGAAAATGTTACACATGCTGCATTATCTTTTTTTTGTTTTGTTTTTTAAAATGTAACAAGTGAAAGAGTAAAAAACTGATTTTTTATGGTTAAACTTCGTTTACAATAAAGTAAGATTGGAAAATTTAAGGTGCATTTTGACCTTTTAACACCTGAAAATCGGTATCGGCCAAAATCAGAATCGGCAGGTCAGACTTTCTAAAAATCGGTGATCGGCCAGAAAATTGAAATCGGTGCACCCCTATCTAACATGCATGTTTTTCGTCTGTGGGAGGAAACCGGAGTACCTGGAGAAAACCCACGCAGCATGAAGAGAACATGCAAACTCCACCCAGAATGGTGCCTGGTCGAGATTTGATGCAGCAAACTTCTCACCGAGAGGCAACTGCTCTACCCTACTTTGCATCACAGAGTCGTGGATGCCGCCGGGTTGAGTCCAGCGCATTGACGGAAATAATACCACCAAACTGTTTGTTTTTTAACGACCCACGACCATCAGGTCGTGGTGGTGGATTATTAACAATATTCAAATCAACTTTTGACTGTAAACAACTGTCCATTCCAGTCTCCTGCTCTAGCTTTGAGCTGACTGTTTTTGAACTAGGCCATTCACCTGTAACTTTGTGTGCTCTCGTCTACCGGCCGCCTCGTTCTAAGAACTTCATCAGCGAGTTTTCTGATTTCTTGGCTGAAATTACAGCTAAATATTCTCGGGTCGTCATTTCTGGCGACTTCAACTTGCATGTGTGTTGTCCTGAGAAGGACTTTTTAGATTTATTGGACTCATTTAATTTAACTCAACACGTGAACTCTCCCACACAGCAGCGTGGACATTTATTGGACCTTGTTTTAACATGTGATGTGACCGTTTCAAACCTTGAAATAGGGGACAATGGCCCTCATGCACGAAAATGTTCGTATTTTTATCCTAAATTTCTCCTACTTTTGTTCGTACGAAGTGTTCGTACGAACATGCCACGTCAGATCCAACAAAGTCTTCTATCGTCAGGAAATGTGTGTATATGAGCTGTGTAAATAATGATGAATCCCACCTGTTCTATTCACCTGCTCGTGCACGCGAGTGGTTATTTACATAATTCCCACCCCTCAAAACACCATATAAGGATATAGTTTCCTGCCACCGCGAGCAGGAAGTGTCCATTCATTCCGGCTTTTATGCGTCAGAAAACACACAAACGCGTTTGGCGAATTAAAATTGACTCGCCTTTGATCATAGTGTCAGCCCCGGATCTGAGCGCAGACCCACACAGAATACAGATGACATCAGTGAGCGCCCACAGTCAACAGGCAGTTTATATTAAAAATGACATGAAACAACTGAATAAGCTGGTTTCGCTTTTTTCTCCCCTGTCTCTGCAGCGGCGCTGTGTGTGTGTGTGTGTGTGTGTCGACAGTGGCACGGGGTGGGGGGGCCGTGCCGACAGTTGCGCGTGGCGTGGTTGCGCGGGCGCGTTGCGTGGCACACGGTGGTCGACATGAGTTGCGCGGGGTGGGGGCGCGTGGCGTGGTTGCGCGGGCGCGTTGCGTGGCACACGGTGGTCGACATGAGTTGCGCGGGGTGGGGGCGCGTGGCGTGGTTGCGCGGGCGCGTTGCGTGGCACACGGTGGTCGACATGAGTTGCGCGGGGTGGGGGCGCGTGGCGTGGTTGCGCGGGCGCGTTGCGTGGCACACGGTGGTCGACATGAGTGGCGCGGGGGGTCACGCGCGGGTGGCGCAAGGTGGTGGACGTGGGGGGGGGTGTTGAAGCCGCTTTATTTTAATTAAACCAATATGTGTGGTTGCATTTAATTGTTTTTAAACTCAAAATATTTTCTAAATAACGAAATATAAAGTTATTAGTGGAGAAAAGGCCGTCTGGATAACAGCAGACCGTCTGCTCGTAAAATATACGACAGGTCGGGACCACACGTAAATTTTGTTCGTATCTGAAAAAAATCCTAGGATACGAAAACATTGTTGGATGCCACAAATGATCCTAAATCACTCGTAGGCAAAGTATAAGAACAATTCTGTGCGTACGAACGGTTCGTGCATGAGGGCCAATGTTTTCTCGGATCATAGGCCAGTCAATTTTCAGTTCACCATCCCCCCATGTAACCCCTAAACCATGCATTCCTGCACGTAAATGCAGGAATGTTAACCATTTAACTGCCGCACGTTTCACTGAGGTTTACAACAATGACATGTTAATTCAGCCCCCATTGTTCCTCTCCAGCACTGAGGAGCTGACAAACCAGTTTGACTCTGTTTGTTTAAAGGCTTTGGATCAAGTGGCTCCTATTAAACCTAGAAGACCAAAACTCAGGGCCGAACCGTGGCTGAATGACACGACCAGAGCTGCCAGGCAGCAATGCCGAAAGGCGGAGAGGAAATGGAAAAAAGACAGACTGCAGGTCTCTTTTCAGATGGTAAAAGAGAGCTGGCGCCGATATCAGAAAGCAGTGAAAACTGCTAAATCACAATACTTCTCTGATATCATTGCTGCAAACTCTCGTAACCCTCGAGTTCTGTTCTCCACCCTAAACTCTGTTCTCCACCTCACTGAACAATCACCCATGGAAGCCTCGACTGAGCTGTGCGAGAACTTCCAACATTTCTTTTTAGATAAAATCGCAACCACCAGGGCTCTCATTTCTCCTCCATCTCACGATCCATCCATCCCACCTCAATCTGTTGCTGTTTGTGACCATTTTGAACCAGTCTCTCTGTCCTCTCTAGAGCAGGTCATGTGCAACCTGAAACCATCTGGCTCCCCCTTCGATGTGGTCCCCCCTCGGCTTCTAAAGGAGGTTTTTCACACTCTAGGTCCCTCCATTCTCTCGATTGTAAATAGCAGTCTATCCTCGGGTGTGGTGCCAAAATCATTAAAACATGCTGCTGTTCAACCCCTCCTGAAAAAACCAAACCTCGACCCGTCAGTATTATCCAATTTCAGGCCTGTCTCCAGACTCCCATTTGTTTCTAAACTTCTAGAGAAAATAGTTGAGTCCCAACTAAAGTGCTTCCTGGAGGATCACGCTATCCCCGAGCTATTCCAGTCTGGCTTCAAATCCCTCCACAGCACTGAGACTGCCCTACTGAAGGTTTTTAACGACATCTTCCTATCCACAGATACTGGTGACTCTGTGCTGCTTGTCCTATTGGACCTCACATCCGCTTTCGACACCATCGACCATGAGATCCTCATTGCTAGGTTGGAGCAGTGGGTGGGCATCTCAGGATCAGCCCTAAACTGGTTCAGATCCTACCTCTCTGACAGGTCTTTTTGTGTGTCCATCAATGATTTTACTTCTGCAGTGGCGGCTCTTAAATGGGGGGTTCCGCAGGGGTCCATCCTGGGTCCTCTCTTGTTCTCCTTATACCTGCTGCCACTCGGTGCTATTTTCCGGAAACACAATATACCCTTCCACTTCTACGCTGATGACTGTCAAATTTACTTCCCCCTAAGACAAAATGGTACAGGCTCTATTCAACCTCTGCTCGACTGCCTGGCTGACATCAGGGACTGGATGGCTTTAAATTTCTTAAGCTTCAATGATAAGAAGTCTGAAGCCATATTGTTCCTTCCCAATGACACAACCTCAAACCACTGCATTGACCTGTCTGCTCTACCCCTGTCCGAAAAACAAAAAGTCACAAATCTGGGAGTGATAATGGATCCTTCCATGAAACTCAACAGTCATGTAAACATGATCGTCAAATCCTGTTTTTTCCAGCTGAGGCGTCTGTCTAAGCTGAAGCCCATATTATCCAAAAACAACCTGGAGACAGTGATTCACGCATTCATTACATCTAGGCTTGATTACTGCAATTCACTTCTGCTTGGCGTCAGTCAAGCCACCATTGCACGATTACAACTGGTTCAGAACGCAGCTGCCCGATTTTTAACCAGCACACGCAAAAGAGAGCACATTACACCAGTCTTGGCCTCCCTTCACTGGCTACCGGTTCATCTTCGAATCCAATTCAAAATTCTCATGTATGTCTACAAATCGCTGAACAGTCTCGCCCCCGCCTATCTCTCGGATCTGATACACCCATATGTCCCTCCACGTGCTTTGAGGTCAGAGGATCAGGTACTCTTAATAGTTCCAGAAACTCGCCTTAAGCGCAGGGGTGACAGGGCGTTCTCTGTAGCAGGCCCAAGACTCTGGAACGAGTTACCGCTGCTCATCAAACAGGCCCCCTCCCTCTCGGTTTTCAAATCCCGGTTAAAAACTCACTACTACTCCATTGCTTTCAATGCCAGCTGATTTGTATTGGATCGTTTGATTTATGATCTGCAATGTTTTTATGTTTTTCGTGTTGTACTTCATTGTCTGTGTTGCCTGTTGCGTGTTTGTTTGTCCAGCACTTTGGTGTGGACTTGTTCCTGTTTAAAGTACTTTATAAATAAAATGGTATGTTATGGTACCCACGGATCCACCGTGTCGCCACTACTAAACCATGCAAGAATAAACTGATAGATTTATTTTTTGCATTTCCAGATTTCTGTCTGTATTTACTTTGTAAATATTTAAACAGAACCCATCTTCAAGTAAATCTTTCCATATTTTTCCCACACTACAGACTAAAGGATATTGAAGACTCCACAAGGAGAGGTCCTAACTTCAGAGCCACGCAGCAGAAGGAGTGCTGGAGACCAAAGATCTGCCTCAGGCAAACAGTGAATGTGTCTGTGTGAACCTAACAATCACTGATTATTACTGTGGGCTTTGCTTGTCTGGCTCCAAAAGGCTCCTACGTTTATCCAGAGTAGCATGAAAACTAATTCTCTGTTCACATTAGCTGCACTGTTGTGCCTGGGGCTGGGATCAGTGGAGAGTTTAAGCCTCTGCTCTTGCCGGGCTAATCTTTCTTTCACACTGAGATTATCCCATTCATGAAATCAAAGCAGAGGAAGCGCTTGGTTAGGAGCAACTGCAGCAAAGGTTACAGCAGTCGTACAGCAGGTAAAGCGTGCATGATCATGGAAACTCAAAGGACATGTAAAACTTGGAAACAGCTAAGAGGCTGTGTATTCTGCCCGTCAGTGTTCAAAGATTCATTTGGTCAATGTTTTATGTTCTGTGGCCTTGTCAGGGTGACACACGTCAGCTTTTATTCATTTTGTGTTCTGGATATGACACCATCAGAGGCTCCCAACTCAGTCCCACTGAGACGAAACAATAACGCGGTGTGGTTTGTCCTAATGAATAGCAACATTTGGGTTAGCGGAGACAAGATGGCCAGAGGTGACCACATCCCCTCCCAATAGCACTTTGAGATTTTCATTAATGAAAAGTGCGTTATAAATTGAATTCATTATTATTATTATTATTAATTACCAGCACTGCGCTTCCAGCATGTGGATCCTGAGCATTTGATCTCTACCCAGCTGGATCATTCATAATATGAATTATTATAGATGTTGTGTCTCTGTCCCAGCAGGCCCAGGTTAAAAGTCATGACTTGAACTGGAGGGATCAGGTGGTGACCATTGCAGCACACACACTCGCTTTCTGATTTATAACCCCGTAATTATTATTTTTAATTCAACCATTATTTAAACAGGTTAGTCCCACTGAGCCATAAGGACTCATTTACAAGAGAGACCTGAATGCATCACACTGCCTCACCAGCTACAGTAGCAGATATCATTCTGTTACTTCCTTTAAAAATGTCTTTATCAATTTAAAAACACAAGTGCCAATGCAATCAGATGAAATCCAACATTAGGTCCATTGACAAGAAAAACAGAGCTTTTTAGACCAGCTTTAGGCCCTGTTTACACGGACACTGTGTGGGGGAAACAGATGTTTTGGGTATGTTAATTAGGTGAAAAGTTTTGCGTTGACACTGTCGAATTCTGTGGATACGACTCTCTCCCCCTCCACCCCCCGTCCTCATGATTTCACTGTAGTTACCATGCTGGGCCATTAGATGGCGCTGTGATTTTTGGAACCTTCACTACTGCGCATGCGCTGCCTGAGGTAAACAGCAGCCGAGAGCCTGCCTCGTCTGTTTTCCTCTCTGGCTAAAATCAGCTAACTACAAGTTGTTGTCAACAAGTTAACAACAAGTTAAAGCTGGAATTTGGATAAGAGTCAACAGATTTGAGTCAGTGGGACCCGCTTCATCTAACAAGCTGCACACCAGACGCTGAGACTGTGGACCAGAACCGCTGAGTGGACTGTGGACCAGAACCGGACTTTCCTCCGTGATAAACAGCTGACTTACAGCAGGTAAATCAACGTTCTTAATATAATGTTTGCTTGTGTTTACTTTGATCACACAACAACTGAGTTTTTATTTATTTATTTATTTATTTCTGCCAGGTGGAGAAGCTGTCGTTGACAGGCTGATGGTTCGGCGGTTCTGATGGGTCCAGATGAACACACAGCAAGAGTCCAGTTCATTAACGTAGTTACAGTTCGGTTCACGTGTTTTAATAGTGTGTTCAGTTTAATTCTCAGTGTTTGTGTTGTAAACTTTGTGGTGCTGAATAAATAAATAAAAAATAAACCTGGTGTCTTCATTTTCACAGCACGTTACGCACTGTTTAAAAAATGTAACGAGTCCAGATAGATACTGTAGTTCAGATAAATTTACATCTCCCACGCCAACATAAATACTGTTTATTATTGTTAAACTGTTATATTTTGCAGCGTGACACGTGAAATGTCAGACTGTCCACGCATGCGGGCTGCGCGCATGTGTTCAAACAAAAGCTCCACGGGAGATGTTTACATTATCAGCGGGGGGTCAGCGAAAAACTTCCACCTTGAGAGCAGGGTCAGAAAAGTATCGGAATCATCGAGGGGGGCCAGTAGCGTCGTGTAGGCGATAAGCAAAGTCGCAAAGAGAAAGTAGCAGTTACACTCAAAATACGCGCCGTGTAAACTGGCCCTTAGTTGAGTAATGAGTTATTTTGTTCAAACCTTCAGAATAACATTATATGTGAGCTCTTGTTATACAGTATCTTGAAATATCTTACACAATTTGTTCATGTTCTGAGTTTGTGTTGTGATGACTCTCAGCAACTACCACACCCAGTTTTAGCTCAGTAAATGTTAAAATTATTATAGCCATGTTTGTGTTTACTAAGATCACTTTGTTGTGGCGGCCATGTTGAATCACACTGACTCCAAAGTCTAAAAAAGCAAAGTCTGGTCCTCTGGACATTCAACAAATAAAACAAAACAAAGCAAAAAAAATAAAAAAATTAGAAACGTTTCGTCTTTCGTCCGAAAGACTTCCTCAGTCCGAGTTGCTGTATTCAGCTCAGTCTTATAAATAGCTCACAGAGCAGCTGGTTTCAGGCTGTCATCAGCCAACTGGTTGTGTAACACTGTGAGAGGGTGCTATTTATAAGACTGAGCTGAATACAGCAACTCAGACTGAGGAAGTATTTCGGACGAAAGACGAAACGTTTCTAATTATTATTATTTTTTTGCTTTGTTTTGTTTTATTTGTTGAATGTCCAGAGGACCAGACTTAGCTTTTTTAGATTTTTCTACCTGGATTATTGAGCATGCATCAGAGTACTGACTCCAAAGGTTTAGCAGTTAAAGATGTTCAGTGATTGTTTGTCTGACTTTTATTAATTATAAAATTATAAAATTTTATTAATAATTAATTAACTTAATTATAAGTAAAACGTTCCTAAAACAAATGCAACACAAACGATTCATGTCTAACACTGATGTGCAAACCCTGGTAAACATGATGCTAACATCTGTTTTTATGGCCATGTTGAAGCTATAGAAAGTGTAAGCACCTGTGTGATGGCAGCTCTGATCTCTTGTTGTCAAGCTTAGGGTCTTCAGTATTTTGTAGTAAAATTAACAGCACACATCAT
>JBBPBX010002111.1:15415-46820 GCA_038048925.1 Garcialebias charrua | reverse complement strand
TATATATATATATATATATATATATATATATATAGTATATTATTATTATTATTGAGCATGCATCAGGGTATTATTATTATCATCATTATTATTATTATCATTATTCAATTTTATTCTGCGTTACTCCAGGCGTGTTTGCTTTCTACCATTTTTCTGTTTGTGGTCTCATGCGTTATTGGGGGTAGAACGTGATCATGTACGTCCCAACCAATCAACGCCACTCTTGCTTGTCAGGTTGCATGTGAACTTTGTCCTAACCAATCAACGCCACTCTTGTTTATCGGGTGAAGTAGCATGTGATCATATCCAACCAATCAACGCCTCTTGCTTCGCGCGCTTCTTTCAAATGTAGCCATTTCCTTTCAACTGTTGGACAAGAAGCTGTTGTTGTGTTGGACTCAGCGCTCGTAAAACTTGCTTTTTATTAGACGTCGACTGGTCAGACTCTGGACGACGACTGGACATTCAGTTGGAAGTTGAAGGTCGGTTCGGTTTTGTTTATTTGCTAGCTTTTTTAGCTCTGTTCAGTTGAATGAACAAAACCTGCTGTTGCTAAAAGCTAAGCTAACAACGAGCTAAAACGGGTGTGTCGTGTATGCTGCTGAGGCAGATAATTTGAGGCAAGTAAAACACTGCAGGTTAGGTTATTCTAGCGTTTAAATAAGCCATATATGCTACGCTTTTTTTTTTTTTTTGGCTTAGTTCCTGGATGGTTTTTCAAAGAGACAGGCCCCGCATCCTCACGCTGTTTGCGTCGCATGTCTGTTAACACACATGCGCTCACTAGCCAGCAGAACAATAACCGCAGCCAGGCTGAAATACTAATTTACTTTAAATACGTATTTCAGCAACATACTGTTTTTGTAGCTGCTTAAACAAGAGGCTGAAGGAAGATATATCTCATTCACGAGGTCTTGAGAGTCAATTACTTTCTGAGAGTTTCATTAAAGATTTACTGGAACATGAGATATTTTGCTAACAGACACACAGGCAGGCTAATATGAGTGCCAGACTTTGGTGGTGGTGGTGCTAAACTGTTCACAGTAACACAGCAGAGGTGTTTGTCCCTTGTTGATGCGAATCTTTAGGTTTGAATGCTCTTTATTTGTCTCTAAGTTGATGGAAGCATCAAAGTGATGCATGTAGAACAGAAACTAAAGATTTCTCACATGTTCTCTTTGATTCTGCAGGTTGTCAGAGATCAGCTGTGCCTCTCTGCTCTCAGCTCTTCAATCCAACCCCATCTGACACAACTGGATCAGACTCAGAACCTAGCCTTGAGAACTGCGGTAAAGTGAGCCACTCGTCATTGAGAGGTAATTTCTAAGTACCGGTAGTTTGAGTAAAGCAATTAAGACACTGATTTTTTGTTAACAGAGTTCACTTTGCTCTCAGCATTAAACGTGACGCTTGAACATGGTTTGGTTTCATGTTGCTCCACTTCATTCACCCAGAGTTTGAAGGAGCACACACCTTTTATTAATTAAAGCTGCACAGGTGCAGTAAATTAAAAGTCACATGATGCATCTGAGCATCCAATACAAAACAAGCCTATAAAGAAAAACAAATTCAAACAAAATGAGAGCAATACAAAAACATTCATAATGTCAACACCCCCACTTGCTCACATTTTGGGTAACTCCCTCAGGCTCTTAATGTTTCAAACCTAAATAAATTCTTCATACACCAAACAAACATTTCATACTTTTTCAACTTCATCTTGGTTGCTGGTTTGGTTAGTACGTCTGCAACCATATCATTTGTACTTTAAGAGTAAATGTACTTTTGTTTTAAAGGTCTCCCACCTACCTGCTCCAACATTTTCCTCTGGACCTGTTGTCAGGTATAATCTGTAAATTTTAACATTTAAATACTGTATACACACACATTTCAGTACTACATTGTCTTTTTTTTCCCTCGGCTAGTCTGGGAGAAAAATACCTAAAGCTTCTGGATCCAGTTGTACACAAAGAAGTACCTGTGAGGCCAACCCTGTAATGGGTAAGTGCTGGCTACTTTGGTTTTTGTTTTCCATTGTTTGGTATGTTCATTGTTATGGAAGATCAAAACTGACATAATTAGAAGTAAAAGCATGTATATGAATGGACTGATAAATTAATAAATACACTAAAAATGCACAAATTAAATTACAAAGGAGAAATTTACTTCATGTTATATAATTTAATTGACCTTTTTATTTTCCAGGTTAGTTCCAATAAATTATATATTTCTGCTTATAATTTACATTTTACTGTATTTTTAAAATATATATTTTTGTTTTTCTTGTAGATGCATTTGTGCCTTTTAATGTTTATATTCAATTATTGTTTATATTTTTTTCCCACAAGTTTTTCTTTTTTAAATGGGTCTTACATTTCTATGTCTCCTGTTTTGACTTTACCTTATGCATTTCTGCTTCATGCACAGTAGATCTACACATGGATCCTGCTCCTTCCTGTTTTTTTGACCAATAGAAGTGGAGCTGACCCAAGAAGCTCTGCCCACCTTATTTACATCATGAGACAGAAATACATAAGATGAAGTAAAAACGGGTGACAGAGAAGTGTAAAAACACATGGAAATAAAAAGACTTTTGGGGGAATAAATATAAAATAAATAAATATTTACAATATAAATATTGGGAGGCACAAATGCAGATACAAGTAAAAAGGAACACAAAAATATGTTTTTAAAAACAGTATGTAAAGTTTATTGGAACAAAGCATAAAAATAAATATGAAGGTAAATTAAATTATAAAACATGAGGTAAAGTTCTCCTTTTTTTAATTTAATTGATGCATTTCAAGTGTATTTATTGGTCATTTTATATACAGTATTTTGGCTTTTACTTCTAATTATGTCAGTTGGGGTTCTTCATTAATTGTTACCTGCATGATTTGAATTTATTTTACAATCTCTGATGTCCATATCCTCTGACCTAGGCCTCACTGAATTCTCTAATACTTGACTAAATGTGTTGAGAGCCTCCAGCTGACTACATGCACACGTAAGTTATGACAATTTCTTATGTTTGTTTGTTTTTGTTTTATTATATTCTTCTTCTTCTTTCGGCTTTTCCCTTTTCAGGGGTCGCCACAGCGAGTCATCCTCCTCCACCTCACTCTGTCCTCTGCATCCTCTGTCCTCACTCCAACTACCTCCATGTCCTCTCTAACTGCATCCATATATCTCCTCTTTGGTCTCCCTCTTTGTCTTTTTCCTGGCAGCTGCATTTCTAACATCCTTCTACCAATATACCCACTGTCCCTCCTCTGGACATGTCCAAACCATCTCAGTCTGGCCTCCCTAACTTTATCTCCCAGTTGTTCAACATGTGCTGTACCTCTGATGATCTCATTCCTGATCTTATCCATCCTTGTCACTCCTAAGGAGAACCTCAGCATCTTCATTTCTGCTACTTCCAGTTCTTTCTCCTGTCTTTTTGTCAATGACACTGTCTCCAGACCATACAACATAGCTGGTCTCACCACTGTCTTGTAAACTTTTCCTTTGACCTTTGCTGACACCTTTTTGTCACAAATCACTCCTGAAACTTTTCTCCATCCACTCCATCCTGCCTGGACTCTCTTCTTCACCTCTTTACCACATTCCCCATTTTCCTGGACAGTGGACCCCAAGTACTTGAAGTCCTGCACCTTTGTGACCTCTGCTCCTTGTAGCCTCACTGTTCCACTGGCCTCCCTCTCATTCACACACATGTACTCTGTCTTACTACGGCTGACTTTCATTCCTCTTCTTTCAAGTGCATACCTCCACCTCTCCAAGTTGTCTTCCACCTGTTCCCTATTCTCACCACAGATCACAATGTCATCTGCAAACATCATAGTCCATGGGGATTCCTGCCTGACCTCATCTGTTAGTCGGTCCATCACCAGAACAAACAAGAAGGGGCTCAGAGCCGATCCTTGATGCAATCCCACCGCCACCTTGAAGCTATCTGTCACTCCTACAGCACATCTCACCACTGTCCTGCTGTCCTCATACATGTCCTGTACCAGTCTAACATACTTATCTGCCACTCCAGATTTCCTCATGCAATACCACACCTCTTCTCTTGGCACCCTGTCATATGCTTTTTCTAAATCCACAAACACACAATGGAGTTCTTTCTGACCCTCTCTGTACTTCTCTATCAACATCCTCAAAGCAAAGATGGCATCTGTGGTGCTCTTTCTTGGCATGAAACCATACTGCTGCTCACAGATAGTCACCTCTTGTCTAAGCCTTCCTTCCACAACTCTCTCCCAGATCTTCATTGTGTGGCTCATCAACTTAATTCCCCTGTAGTTGCTACAACTCTGTACATCACCCTTGTTCTTAAAAATGGGAACCAGCACACTTCTTCTCCATTCTTCAGGCATTTTCTCACCCTCAAATATTCCATTAAATATTTGAGTCAAAAACCTCACTGCCATCTCTCCAAGGCATTTCCAAACCTCCACTGGTATGTCATCAGGTCCTACTGCCTTCCCCTTCTTCATTCTTTTCAGAGCTTTCCGGACTTCACCCTCACTAATTTTTCCCACTTCCTGGTCCACAGTTTCTATTACCTCCACTCTTCTTTCTCTTTCATTCTCTTCATTCATTAGCTCCTCAAAGTAATCCTTCCATCTTCCCATCACACTCTCCTCACTTGTTAGAACATTCCCATTCCCATATTTAATAAGCCTAACCTGCTGCACATCCTTTCCAGCCTGATCCCTCTGTCTTGCCAATCGGTACAAGTCCTTCTCGCCCTCTTTAGTGTCCAGTCTCCCATATAACTCATTGTACGCCCTCTGCTTTGCCTTAGCTACTTCCCTCTTTGCTCTATGTCCCATCTCCTTATATTCCTGTCTCCGCTCTTCAGTCCTCTCACAGTCATATTTCTTCTTGGCTAATCTCTTTCTTTGAATGGCGTCCTGCACTTCACTATTCCACCACCAGGTTTCCTTATCTTCCATTCTTTGTCCAGATGACACACCAAGTACCTTCCTACCTGTCTCTCTAATTACTGTTGCTGTAGTAGCCCAGTCACTTGGAAGCTCTTTCTTACCACCCAGAGCCTTTAACAGCTCGTCTCTGAATTTCTCACAACATTCTTCTTTCTTTAGCTTCCACCATTTGGTCTTCTTCTCTGGTTTTACTCTTGTTCTCTTCTTCGCAACAACAGTCATTCTACACACAACCATCCGATGCTGTCTGGCCACGCTCTCCCCTGCTACAACCTTACAGTCTCCAATCCCTCTCAGGTTTCCTCTTCTACACAGAATGTAATCGACCTGTGTACTCCTTCCTCCACTCTTATAGGTCACTCAGGGAGGAGACTGAGGAGTCTCCAGGCTCGAACCAGCAGACTGAGAGACAGCTCTGTTCATCAGGCAGTAAGGATGCTAAACACTCTGCCTGCTCTGCCTCCCCTCCCATTTGAACTGCCTTAACACAAAAAACTTTCTCACACATTACCACTCAACACAAAGATTTTAACACTGGACTCTGTGTCATCAAACGGGTTATTCACTAAACTCTGTCATGTGCTCATTCAGTTTGCACTACTTCTCATATTTGCACTGTTTGTATTACATTACTGCCTATAGTCATACTACTGTTTATATTCACTGTTTACATTAATACTGTTTACATTTATTACTACTGTTTACATTTACACTACTTTTATATCTACACTACTGCTGATACATATACAGTATTCTCTGACTAGCCTTATTTAAGGATGCCCAATGTGCCTTATGTGCCTTACTGCATATGCCACTTTGCCTCTATACCAACATCAACTACCTCATACATATACTGTGTACATTAACTCATATGCTGCTTTGCCACTCTTTGCAAATGTCAATGCTAGAACCTTCAGTTTATTTTATAGATACACTTTATATACTTTTTATACTACTATGCAATAACTCAGGACAGTATTACACTTTTATCATTTCATTTTATGCTTATGTCATTAAATGTTTAGTGTTTTAGTGTTGGTGTAACTGTCAGGACAGTGTTACACTTTTACTATTTTATGCTTATGTTTATTAAATGTTTTAGTGTTTTAGTGTTTAAATGGTTACTTTTGCACCGAGGGACTGAGAGAGAAATGCAATTTCAATCCTGTTTATGTCCTGTACATATTGCAGTTCTGACAATAAAAGTTGACTTTGAAACCTCACATCTTCCACAAAGTGCTAAGGTGAATCTCTGCCACAGACAGTCCTGCATTTGGAGATTCATCACAGATGAGTGAGGACGTCGCTTTCCTCTGCTGTGACTGACTCTTAAAATGACTGAAAGACACTGAAACTGTCATACAGAAGCAGATCATGGTATTTATGATGCATACCTCTGGTAATTGTAGTTTCTTTTATTATTAAGGTTGTTATGTTATCATTGTTATCAATTTTAACTTTTTAACATTTTTGAATTTGTTTTGCTCATGAATAAACAGTTTTTAAGCAACAACTTATGTGGATATTTTGTGTGTGCTCTATTTAGACCTGTTGTACATATCTGTATTGCGGGTTTGAACCAGATCTGGGCCGCGTTTTGAGATTCGACTTACTCTACTGGGCCGGACCTGGGCCAAATCCGCCTAAAAATGAAATGAGGATGCCGCATCTGGGCCAAATTTGCCTAAAAACTAAACAAGGATTCCGTATCTGGGCCACATTTGGGCCGAATGCAGTAGTTTTGTAGCACTTCTGGCCCACCTCCGGCCCAGATCCAATCCAGATCCGCAATCCACATCTGGGCCAGTTTTGGCCCGTTGGACAAAAAGACACCGGGCCGGATCCATTTTACAAATGCGGGCCAAATGTTTTCATACATTTGGCCCAGATCCGGCCCACATAACTTTTGCTGTCTGGGGAGGTTTAGCATCTTGCTGAAATATGCAAGGCCTTGTGTAAAAAAAAAGCATCATCTGGATAGGACTTTTCTACATTCATGGAACCTTTCCAGATGTGTAAACTGCACACACCAGAGGCACTAATGCACCCCCAAACCATCAGAGAGGCAGGCTTTTGACCAGAGGGCTGATAACAGGTTGAATGGTTTCTCTCTTCTTTAGTAGAAAACGACATCTTGGGTTTCCAAAAATTTCTGATCTATCTGACCACAGAACATTTTCCCCTTTAGCCTCAGTCCATTTAAAATGAAGACTATGGTGTTTCTGGATGGTGGTCCCATGGTTTCATCTTTACAGGATAGAGCTTTGACCAGCACTTGTGGTGAACTGTGTTTACAGACTGTGATTTGTGGAAGACTGAGTCCATACAGAGATGTCCAGAACAGAACCAGACCTGTTTTTATTGTGGCCTGAAGCATCCAATGTTGACTTTCAGCCTCATCGTTTGAGATCAGAGATTTCTCCAGATTATTGAAAGCTTTTGTTGATTTGGTAAAATTTTAAACTGTAGATGGGATAGTCAAAGTTTTTCTGTTGAGGAAGATTTTTCTCAAATGGACACTTTTTTTTTTCAGAATGGTGAACCTCTGCCCATCTTTACTTCTGAGAGATTCAGCCTCTCTAAAGTATCTTTAATATCATTTTACTGATCTGTTGCCATTATACATATTAATAATATGTCTGCATTACATTTAAAAATTATCAGTAATGATACTGTGCTGTTGCTTTTGACCCCGTGTTCCTCTGGAAGTATGTTTTTGATATTTCTTCAGGCAAATAATTACATATTCTATGAAAATAACGGTGTTGTTGTAAACTGCCAGCACTGGAACGATCTTGAAAAAGCATTTGAAGGAGCCACCATGAAACTTTGAGTTTGTAGCTGTTTTAGGACTGTCATAGTCTGTCTGTTTGTGTTTAATCCAGCCCTATGTCTCCTAGTTGTCTGGTTCTGTGTTCTGTCTGTTGGTGCTTAATTCAGCTTTCTGTTTGTGTTTCAGTCTTTTGTGTTTAATCTAGTTTTCATGTTTGTTTAATTCAACCTTTTGCTTAATTCAGCTTTCTGTTGTGTGTCAGTCTTTTGTGTTTAATCTAGTCTTTCATGTTTAATTCAGCCTTCAGCTCTTTGTTCCTCCTGCTTGTGCTTTCTGTATTTCATTCAGCTTTCTGTGTTCCTGCCCCGGTCTCACCTGTGTCTTGTCTTAATCACCACAGGTGGATGTCGTGTGTAGTCAGTGTGTCTGTGTATATATTAAGCTCTTCTCCCTCTTGTCAGTTTTCTCAGGTCCTTCCAAGGTGTTGTGATCTGCTCTTCCTCCATGTTTCCCTGAGTGTTTAGTAAGTACCTCTTCATTTTAGTTTAATCCAGTTTAGTTTAGTTTAATAGTTCTTGCTACCCTGCCCTATCTGCCTTTGTTTTGTTTTAGTTTTGTTGTAAATAAACACTTAAAAATTTTCCTGCGCTTCCAAGTCATCCTCTCCCTGCATTTGGGTTCAACACTCCTTCCGTGACAGCAGAACCTAACAGAATCCTGAGACCATCTACTGAACCCAGCATGAGAATGGCTGGACCTCATACCAGACAGAGGGGTTAGATGATTACCCTGTTTGAATTTCTTACCCGTGAGGCTGACAAGACTGCCCTGCGAGAGAAGGAGAGACGAGAGCGAGTGGAGGTGAAGCCTGTGTGGGGGGTTCCGGACCGAACCTGTCCAGAGACGAGGTGACCGCAGACCGGAGGTAGAAGTCCTGCCATCTCCTCTTCTGGGTGAGGAGGAGGAACATAGGTTTCAGCTCCGGGGGAGCCGCCTGGCTTTCAAGTCAGCTTCTTCCTCCACCCCACCGACTTAAGCTAGGTTTATAGTTGTTGTCTTACGTCTTTTACCTCCCGTTGAGTGAACCTAGCGCTGACGTAATTGCGTGTGTGTCACCGACCGCATTGAGTGTTTATACTTCTTTAAGACGTGGGGATAATCCCTCCCTCTTCCCTCCCACTGCATACGTCATGCGCACTCCCACTGCATGTTTTATCAGGACAAACAGATTTAATATAATGATAGGCTCCATTACCTCCATTTGTGAGTCCGTTATCATGAGTGTAGCCAGAATTTTATGAGGGGCGGATTGTTGAAAGGAAACGTTGACCTTAAAGAGCAACTCAACACCCTGTGGATCGGTAACTCTTCCTTCCAAAATCTCCCTGAAAATGGGCGTGTCGAGAGACAAGGAGGGGTGGAGGTAGAGTTGTGCTTTTGTTCATGCCTCCACCTGCAACAACCTAAAACAAATTAAACCTCTAGCCAACAACATACACCAAGCAACAACAAAGAATAAACATGTAGATGTATTTATCTATTCCACCCATTCCATCCAAAACCAAAGGCCTAAAAAAATGAAAATGAAAATAAAAATAAAACCGCTTGTCAGGAGTGAAATGCAGCACTTCCATATAAGGTATGCACTTC
The DNA here is from genome assembly GCA_038048925.1 of Garcialebias charrua. NCBI lineage: Eukaryota > Metazoa > Chordata > Actinopteri > Cyprinodontiformes > Rivulidae > Garcialebias > Garcialebias charrua. The sequence continues at coordinate 37,442 of JBBPBX010002111.1, read as the reverse complement.
TCATCTCTGCAGGGGATTGGCTCTGCTTGAACCACCTGTGTGACATCACACATGAGCAGACATGTCACACATGAGCGTTTGCACAAATAAGAAAATTAAGGTGTAATCCACCAGTTCAACCCATAGAACTACCGTAAACACATTTTTAGACCAAATATTGCCAAATATTGCCAATTTACACAGATATGCACAATTATGTGAGAATAAACACAGCCATAGTGCTAGATAACATTTTAAACACATTCTAGGGAGTTTATCAGCTAAAAAAAGTTAATTTTGGGTTTAGTTCCTCTTTAAAAAAGCAACAAGCCTCGGTGGCTTAATGGATAAGGCGTAGGTTTTCCACTCCAAAGCTTTTCTCGACTCGGGATCAAAATCTCACCTGGTTGAAGTTATTTTACATTTGTCTTTTATTGGATAAAAAAAGGATTTTGTGTTAACCACAGGCATATTAACTCTTTAGTTACCCAAGGCGTTCCCAGGCCAGCTGAGAGACATAGTCCCTCCAGCGTGTCCTGGGTCTTCCTCTGGGTCTCCTCCCAGTGGGACATGCCCGGAACACCTCACCAGGGAGGCGTCCAGGAGGCATCCTAACCAGATGCCCGAGCCACCTCAACTGGCTCCTCTCGATGTGGAGAAGCAGCGGCTCTACTCCGAGTCCCTCCCGGATGACTGAGCTTCTCACCCTATCTCTAAGGGAGAGTCCAGACACCCTGCGGAGAAAACTCATTTCAGCCGCTTGTATCCGAGATCTCGTTCTTTCGGTCACAACCCAAAGCTCATGACCATAGATGAGGGTAGGAACGTAGATCGATCGGTAAATTGAGAGCTTTGCCTTTCGACTCAGCTCTCTCTTCACCACGACAGACCGGTACAGCGCCCGCTTCACTGCGGATGCTGCACCTATCCGCCTATCGATCTCACGCTCCAGTTTTCCCTCATTCGTGAACAAGACCCCGAGATACTTAAACTCCTCCACTTGGGGCAGGACCTCCTCCCCGACCCGGAGAGGGCATGCTACCCTTTTCCGGCTCAAGACCATGGCCTCGGATTTGGAGGAACTGATCCTCATCCCGGCCGTATCACATTCGGTCATGTTCCACTGCCTCTAAAAACTGCCATCATTAGGCCTCTTCTGAAAAAAATCTGATTTGGATCCCGACATTTTTTCTAATTACCGCCCAATTTCACACCTCCCTTTTCTGTCTAAAGTGCTAGAAAAAGCAGTTGCTGCTCAGCTGCAGGACCACCTACAACAACACTCTCTGTATGAGAAGTTCCAGTCTGGCTTCCGTGCAGCTCACAGTACTGAGACGGCATTGCTGAGAGTTACAAATGATGTCCTCATGGCTGCTGACACTGGTTCTCCCTCCATCCTTGTCCTCCTTGACCTCACTGCAGCTTTCGACACTGTGGACCATAATATCCTCCTCCACCGTCTTCATGTGGAGGTCGGTCTCTGTGACACTGTCCTGGACTGGTTCAAATCTTTCCTCTCCGATAGGCTGGAATGTGTTAGTCTTGGCAATGCCACTTCCCAGACAGTCTGTGTCTCCTGTGGTGTCCCTCAAGGGTCAGTTCTGGGGCCCCTGCTGTTTTCCCTTTACATGCTGCCTTTAGGTCAAATTATTAATCAGTTCAACATTTCTTTTCACTGCTATGCCGACGATACACAGCTTTACATCAGGACTGGATCATCATCCCCATCTTCATCTTCACTCACTGCCCTCTCTACCTGCCTGGAGGAAATAAGGGCATGGATGAATCAGAACTTTCTTCAATTAAACTGCTCTAAGACTGAGGCCATATTGATTGGCACCCCTCACCAGATACAAACATCAACTTTAACAACAATCTCCTTCTCTGGTCAAGACATCCCCCTCTCCACCTCTGTTACAAATCTTGGAATAAAAATGGACTCTCATCTTACATTTGAAAATCACATTAAGCATCTGTTTAAAACCTGCTTCTTCCATCTTCGAAACATCTCCAGACTTCGCCCATCTCTAACTTTTTCTGATGCTGAGAAACTCGTCCATGCCTTTGTCTCCTCCAGGCTCGACTACTGCAACTCCCTGTTTATTGGAATCCCTGGCAAAAATCTTCAGAAGCTTCAATATATTCAAAACAGTGCAGCAAGGATTTTATTGAGAGCTCGTAAATTTGAACATATTACACCCATTCTCCATAACCTCCATTGGCTTCCTGTCACCTACAGAATTCAGTACAAAACTGCTCTCATTACACACCAATGCTTACACGGAACTTCACCTGACTATCTAAAGGACATTCTTGCACCATATTCATCCACCCGGTCTCTACGATCACAGAACAGTAATCTACTTCACATTCCACGAACCAAATTAAGGACCATGGGAGACCGGGCATTCTGTGTGGCTGCCCCCCGCCTATGGAACTCCCTCCCTGACTACCTGAGAGCTCCACAGTCACTGGTTGACTTCAAAAACGGCTTAAAGACTTTTCTTTTTAAGCAAGCCTATTCTGCCTCCACATGATTTTATCTTGATCTTGGTTGATATTATTATTGATTTTACTTGATTTTATCACTTGTTTTATTTTTTTATTTTTTTTTTAAGCAGGCCTATTCTGCCTCCACATGATTCTGTCTTTAATCTTAGTTGATATTATTATTGATTTTACTTGATTTTATCACTTGTTTTATTTGTTGTAGCACTTTGAGATTTTTTCTAATGAAAAGTGCGGTATAAATTGAATTCATTATTATTATTATTATTATTGTTGTCAGTTGTCTCAGGATTGTCCTTCCAAGGTGTTGTGTTCTGCTCTTCCTCCGTCTTCCTCTGTGTTTCCCTGAGTGTTTAGTACCTCTTCAGTTCAGTTTAATCCAGTTTAGTTTAGTTTAATAGATCTTGCTGCCCTGCCAGCCTTTGTTTTGTTTTAGTTTTGTTGTAAATAAACACTTTAAAAATTTTCCTGCGCCTCCAAGTCATCCTCTCCCTGCATTTGGGTTCACAGAACTCTACTTCAAAATGGCTGGTTGACCAACAGTTCATTTGTTTTCAGAACAAATAATGATAAATTAGAATGTGTGAGCTTCTTCCATGTAGCAGTGGAATATTTTAACAAGTACTCCTACACCCACTTCTAATTTTATGACCAAACCTGTCTACAGTAAAATGATAAAATTACGAACATAACTGTGCAAAAACAAGTTATTTATGAATGAGGCATTAGCCAAGAGGCGTAAATGATGCACACTTTGCCAAAAATAAATAAAAAGGTGTCTGCTGAGTTGCATTGGGCCAGATATTTATTTTCCACCATTTGGATACGGCTTGAGCTTTCAAATCAGTCCTTAAACCTGTAGAGGAGAAAGGACTTGCCATGTGTTAACCGATGTGCCAGATGAGTAAGCAGCAGCGACAAGCGTGAGTGAGAGCTAACAGACGGGATGTTAAAGGATGGTGTGGAAAAGACAGAAACGAGACAGACCGAAGCAGCAGAGAGGGAAGTGGAGCAGAGGTAGAAACTAAATATGTAGAGGAGTTTAATGAGTCTCCAGCTCCTCTCAACTATACCACTGGGGCAGGAGGATCTGTGCATGTGTGTGTGTGCCCACCTCTGAAACACTGGGCTGTGCATAATTTATCAGACAGCTGTCAGCTTTGTACTCCCATTTACTTTGCAAAGCAGATTCAAGGCCAACAGGGACCCGAGCCAGTAGGAGCGACAGCCACCAAAACTGTTTAACTGGATAATCAAACCACTAATAATGCCATCACTGTCTCCTCCATGTAATTACTTGACAATGAAGGGATGCTAACTAGACTGGCATTATAAAATACTATTGTTATGCTCTGCACAGACAAACATGACACACAACAAAGGATATTTTAGACATATATAAATTCTATCTATCTAAAATTGTTAACTTTTTTGTGCTCTTTGAGGCTGCTTCCAAGTGCCTGAAAAGAAAAAGTCCATCACGTTGTTTTTGGCAGAACAAAACTGCTTTCATTTCTCATGACATGAGGAAAAAATGCCATAGTGGTTTGTTTTGTTGTAGTCACTGATGTAGTTTACTCAAACATTGTGCCACAAAAGTAATTATCAAGTTATGAGACAATTTTCCAACTGCTCTCCCAAGCTGAAATTGTGTGTCACTTTCAAGTTACAACCAAAGCATAAAATTGAAAACAATCCTTTAAAAAATGCAAATCATCTGCCAACTGTGAAGGCAAACTTTGTGGGAGGTGTCTATGTTGACTATAATGGGAGATGTCTATGTTGAGGTTAACTGGTCAAACCTTGAAAATAAAATGGTTTGTGATCTCATGCAATATCTCTGAAGATAACAGTGCTAACTGAGCACGTCTCAGACTGCAGGTTTACTCGTGGTTCCTAGAGTTTCCAAAAGCAGAATGGGAGGCAGAGCTTTCAGTTATCAGGCTCCTCTCTTGTGGAACCAACTTCCAGTTTCTGTCAGTGAGGCTGACACATTGTCCAGTTTTCATATTAGGCTCAAGGTTGTTTCCACAACTGATAGTCCGGCAGACTCGGTTCAATTGGGGACCAATATTTAGAACATTAGTTTAACTTTTCAGCTGGTGCAGTTTGCATTCACACTGCACTGAGTCAATCGAGCCACACTGTTAAAAGGGAGTTCCCTTTCAGTCTGGTCTCTCAGTGCAACATACTTGCTAAGGGAATTGCGACCCCGCGCGATTACCTGAAAGAACATACTCCCGCCTTTACGGCTAGGGGCGTCATGGCCGCGCCAGAGGCCCCGCCCTCTGGTTACTTAAGCGGCTTGCGCCCCTCCATCTTTCTCTTTTTGCCCTTCACATCACTTAAACATGAACTACCTCTTAGCGGGACTTCTCTGTTGCTTCATCGCTCAACCTGAGGTGAGCTTCCTCACTGCACAGAGCGCACAGAGAATTATTCCTGAGTACTGCTGGACTAGCGAAAGCTAATCCAGCACATTTCTCTTAACCCCGAAGTATTTTTTTCTCCTCTCTCTACAGATTGCTTCGCTTGACGGCGCTAACTACGCCATAGGTAAAAAGCTATTCCGCTAACTCCTAACGAGCAAGCCAGCGAAAGCGACGCGACGGAGGAGACATTTCAAGAAAAAAGAAAAAAGATTCTGGAAGGACTCGCTCGCCTCATCTCGGACATGCCTCCGGAGAAAGGAAAGCGAAAGGCGAGACTTCCAAGGAAAACCATCGGGACGGCGAGCCCAACGTCGCGCACCTGTCCCAGCAGATGCAGCTATTCCCTCGCAGCAACGGACACCCACGAGGCCTGTCCAGTCTGCCTGGGAATGCTTCATGCAAAAACAGCACTGGATACGCCCAACTTTTGCCCACACTGCAGCCTCATGATGGATGCGGTGTTGCGGCATCGGGTTGACCTCATCGCCAAAGCCATGGGCGCTTCAGCGACAACAGCGGACGCGGACACCACGGAGCCCCTCACTCCCACGCCGGAGCTAGAGAACATGGCTCTACATGACGGCACACGTGTCGAATGGGGCGACAGCCCTGAAGTGCTGGCTCCTATGGTGGACCTAACAGTCGAGTTCCGACACCCGTGGCATGATGAACGAGGACGAGATCTCGATTTCAGCCTCGGGCGAATTTTCAATGGAGGAGGCGGACGTGGAACTGGAGGATCAGGGTGAAGATCTCTCCCAGACCCTGATACCTGTGCTCTCAGAAACTGACTTTTCCATCCCTGCTCTGTTCGACTTGTGCCACAGAGCAACAGACGCGTTGCACATCCCATGGCCTGAACCTCCGCCTCGCCAACAGGTCACGAGGCTGGCAGGAAACTATTTTTACTCGAAGCAGCAGGCCGCCACGAGGCAAAAGATGCCCGTGTTCCCCGACTTCCTCATAGAACTAACTCGCACCTGGACTCAACCAAGAGCCCTTATGCTTCTTCCCCTCTCACAGTTCCTCGACGTAGATGGGATGGATGAAGTGGGAATAGCTAACGTGCCTCAGATTGAGGACACATTAGCGTCTCACCTGGCTCCTAAATCATCAGGAACAAAACCAACTCTTCCCAGCAAGGCTTGTCGAGCCTCAGCGTCTCTACTCGAGAAATGCTACAGGGCTCAGGGACTCGTGGCACGCGCCATGAACGCGTCCGCGTTAATGCAGGCTTACCTAGCGGAAAAGCTGCAACAGCTCCAAACAACAACAGACAAGCAGGCGGCTGCCGACTTGCTGGACGAAGCCCGCAGAGCAACAGACTTTGTGCTCCGTATGATGGGGACAGCTGCTGTTGCACAGGGCAGAGGAATGGAAGAAATGGTCATCGCGATCCACCACCTCTGGATGACTTTAACTGATCTCCCGGAGGGACAAAAGGTGGCTTTTCTCCACCATTCGATAGAGCCGGCGGGATTGTTTGGTAAAGCTTTGGAGCGAATTCAGACCAAGCTGGACCAAAGACGCAGACAGGCGGAAGCTCTCCGGGTGGGCATTCCCCGGAGAAGCTTCGCCTCCCTAAGGGAATCTGCTAGAAGCAGACCTGCGCAGTCTCGGCACCACTCGGCAATGCGTGCCCCACCGCAGAAGCAGCCCAGGCAGAGACCCCCACCGGGCCCACCTCGTACAGAGCACGCATGGAGCAAAACAGGTTTGTCCCCCGCCAGGCGACCAAGCACAGGGCCTCCTCGGCGAATCGGGACAATAGACAAAAACGTGCCTGATGAACCAGGTCCATGTTTCCACGTTACACGATCACCCGCCCACGTGTTAACGGGAATGATCCCTTCATGTCCAGACTTTGTTTGTAACACAGTACAAAAAGCTGGTTTATTTACAGCATGCACAAATCATGCTTTATCTGATGTGAGTGACATAAAATCATGTACGTCATTACACATAAGCACGAATAAAGTTCATGAAACAGCTCCTCTCTGTTTTATTGACTCTAAAAAATACAAAAAAACAACAACACACAAATATCTCCAGCAAAGCAGGTCCCTCTGGCCTACAAACTGTCAAAAAGGGAGGAGGCCCCCTCCTCCCTCACGGCCCACGGGGTATTAGCCTAATTAATAAGCCCTAGCAGGGTGCCTCTGATTCATCTGCAGTGAGCAGATACAGAGGCGTCTGCAAACACCCTCCATGCCTCTCCTGGAGACAGGTGAGGAGGGTCACGTGCTCAAGCCCTCGCTCCATTGTGAACGATGGGACAGCCAATACACTAACCAGATGAACACGTGACATGTCCGCACCTCAGGGAGGCAAGCTGACAGAGTCTGACGACGGGGGGCTACATCAGACGCCCTCAGGCAGCCACAAACTTCACACCTTCACAGCGGTGACTGTGTTCAGCATGCTGTGGATGAAAACAAGTCAGAGTTTAATCAGATCTCTCTTCCTGTTTTTCGAGGAGGACTGAGCTCTTTATCACCAAATAATCTGAAGTCTGCCAAACCAAAAGGAACACCCTCACGTTCTCACGTTGCAGCCGCTCCTTTGTTATTAACGAAGGACACGCAATGCCCAAGCAGTAGTCAGACAGCACGTGACCTCCCGTTCTGTGCTGATCCAAATCTGCTTTCAAAAATAATTCTCCCAAAGGGTGAAACACAGACGTCGGTCGGTTTACCTGGTACTAACGCTCCATTAAAGCCAAGGACCAGTAGACTGGACCACCCCAAAAAACGGATTGGAGTCAGAAGATCTGCTCGTTTACATAACTCGCAACCTTACAGCCCCAGGACTCCAAACTTGGAGGAGGAAAATAGACTTTCTGCTCCAAACCTGTCTAATAAGGATGACAGGTTACATCCACCCTCAATTAACCCTGAGCAGGGTAACTTGGGAGTACATCGGCAAGGAGGCCTCCTTCCCAACCTGGTTGACCCCCAGGGGTTAACAGCCTATGTGTCACCAGAAGGGGTAGTACAGCCACTTAGGCCAGGAACTGCCAAAAGTCTCAGCTTGTTGGCTGAAAAGAACAGGTTGATGGCGTCAGGCCTGCCAGAAAATGTGGTTTTAACCATACAAAATGCCCGTGCTGGATCAACACAAACTTTATACGCACAAAAGTGGCGTATTTTTGAAGCCTGGTGCTCAGAAAGAAATATTATTTCTTATGCATGCAACTTGGCTCAGCTCCTGACTTTCCTTCTGGACTTAATTACTGGAAAAAGGTTGTTCTTATTCAACAATTAAAGTTTTCCTATCAGCTATTTCAGCCTGTCACGAAGGCTGGGGACACAGGACACCCGGAGCACATCCAATCATAATAAGATTTAAGAAGGGTGTCCTTCGGACTAAACCATCCAGCAGGACCCTGACCCCTGGTTGGGATCTTGGCCTGGTCCTGGTGTGACCCTCCATTCGAGCCACTGAGCGAGGTTAAGATAGATTTACTATCTTATAAAACTGCTCTACTCCTGGCACTTTGCTCGGTGAAACGCGTGGGTGACCTCCATGCATTGTCTGTACATCCAATGTGTACCAGATTCGCCCCTGATGGGTCAAAGGTCACACTAAGGCCTAATCCCGCATACACTCCCAAGGTCTTGACTTTGAACCATAGGAGTCTAGACTTTGATCTCTCCTCCTTTCCACCTGCTCCTGTACTCACTCAGGAACAGGAAAGGTTAAAGGCTCTCTGCCCAGTGAGGGCTTTACGCACCTACTTGTAGAGAACAGCCGAATGGAGGAAAACAAACCAACTGTTCGTCTGCTTTGCAGCACCTGCTACAGGGAGAGCCCTATCAAAACAACGCCTCTCACATTGGGTGACTGAGGCCATTAAAAGGATGTACAGTAGCAAAGGTCAACAGGTACCCTCTGGAGTGCATGCTCACTCCACTAGGGGCTTGGCCACTTCCTGGTCATTATTCAAGGGTGTACCAGTTGCAGACATTTGCGCTGCTGCGAATTGGAGCTCATTAAACACTTTTGCAAAGCACTACAGTTTGGATGTTACTGTGGGTGACGTCACTTGGGCTTTCTAACACACAGTAGAAAGTAGCTTTGAGATACATGCTGGTCAAGGGCAGACGTTCATTCTAGCATGCATTTTACTGACAAGGGTGTGAATGGATTACGTTCCCATAGCAAGTGTTGCACTGAGAGACTAGACTGAAAGGGAACTGAAAGTTATGCACCATAACTCATGTTCCCTGAAGGAAGGGAACGAGGTGCAACATAGCTGGCCCTTTTCAATGCTGAAAGCTCGGTGAAGTGCAACTTTGGAGAAAGATGGAGGGGCGCAAGCCGCTTAAGTACCCAGAGGGCGGGGCCTCTGGCGCGGCGATGACGCCCCTAGCCGTAAAGGCGTGAGTATATTCCTTCAGGTAATCGCGCGGGGGCGCAATTCCCATAGCAAGTATGTTGCACCTTGTTCCCTTCCTTCAGGGAACATGAGTTATGGTGCATAACTTTCAGCTTTGCATACAGACTAAAAACAACAACAACAAAAAGTTAACAAAACCTTTATGAAAGAAATGGACATACCATCCCCATGTCACACTCAAGTTTTGTTAGATACCTTGTACAAAGTTCATACACGTTTAATTTTATATTTCCATACTTGTTCAGATGTCAATGACAAAACTTCTCAGTTGAATATAATAAAAAAAATCATTATGTTTCAAAAATTATTTTTAACCCAGAACCACGTAACTTGTTATTGCACTTGGAACTGATTCTGACTTTTTTTGTAATGAAATATATTTCAGGATGGTCATGATATTCAAATCAGGACGATTTATTTTCTGACTTCTTTCTGCGTTATAGATAGCAGATGTCATTTTTGTCACATTTTTGTCTTTCTGCTTTCTTCAGGTGCTGGCCTGGGTCCTGTTTGTCCTGTCGCTGTCCTATGTGAAGGTCATCATTGGTGTGATTCTCAGAGATGAGGGCCACAGTGCCCTCGTGTGGTGTGGGGCTGTAGTGCAGCTGGGCTCCATGCTTGGTGCTGTATCCATGTTTCCATTGGTCAGTGTTTATGGACTTTTCAGGTCAGGTGATGCTTGCAACACCAAGTGTCCATTATAGACCACACACAGTACATGTTGAAGTGCAGCACTGATGTACAAACTTTAGAATAAGCTGCACTTCTTTTTGTAGCACTGAGTTCAATGCAGTCCTGAGTTTTACCTGTCATGCTTCCAGTGGATGGACAAGCGAAGATTTCCACTCTTCTTTGACACTTGATTTATTTGTATTTATTGACATTTGGAGTAAGAAGCTACAAAATTTTAATAGCATATACATGTTCAGGTCATCAAAGTATGAATGATTAAAATTATTTTATAAACTTTTTGCAATTCCTTGTCAAGTCAGTGGACATTTTACTTGAAGTTTCAGGATGATGTGAATGTAAGATTGATTGACAGTTTCACTTTAAAAGGTGCCCGACATTTTGACAATAAACACATCTCCACCTTTTCTATGGTGGACAAAACTCTTTGAACTTGTTTTGTGTGTGTTGCTGTAGATATTTTAAAATGAAATGTGGGCTTTGTTGACACGTGTTCTGTGGTTTAGTCGTCTAACATGATGTTTAAGTATTTTTACCTGATTGTGCTGATTCTGTACAGATAAACAGAAGATTGCTTTTGGGACTAAAACCAATCAGTTTAAAGTTGTCTAACCCACCCAGTAAACTTACATTTAGTTTTGAACATTATTAAAGACGCTGTTAAACCTAATATACTGTAGCTTTTATGCATGGAATGTTAATTGGTACTTTTGCAATAATGATAATTAAAAAACTGAAGAGTGTGGAGTTGCAGCTTTTAGACACTGTTTAGTTTACATGTGAGCATCTCCTGGAAACATTTTTCATTTTCTAATGTTGATTGTAAAAATGTTACACATGCACATGGAAAGACTGCAAACGCAACACTGTTTTGAAGTGAAACTGTAATGCTTATATTTTATTTTTTATTTTTTTTACATTTCAGCTGTTTGTGTACACAAATGCCTTTTTTTGTTTTTCTGTGCTTGCCCAAGTGGATGAACAACAATTATAATGGCAAACAGCAGAGTGATATTTGTTCTATTCAATCCTTTCAGTTTATTAAAACGTCTGACACAAAACATGTACCGGTACATGCTTCACCATACATTGGGGCAGTGGTCAGACCAAACAAATAACTTTGTACTCAAAATCAAATGTAAGTGTTTCTGTTTTCTTGACTAAGTCTTTGCATGCATGTTCATTTCACTGAAATACAAAAAAGCCAGCACCAGCTAGTGACCTTGAGTCAACACTTTTTAATGTCTCATTCAAACAGTGGTTGCAGCTTTGCTTTGTGCACATTTCACAGTCAGCATCTGAAAATCTATACTACATGTACAGAAGGTCTAAAACTTACCATGGAGCTTTGGGCTTGATACCAAATCCTTTTTCCTTTAATGAGAGACCATGCATGTGACCAAATAATCATTTTGTGAGCCAAGCTGACAAAAACCCTGAGAGTGGAGTGAGTTTAATTTGCAAGATAAACTAGCTTACATGTCACTTGCAGTTTTAAAGTCTGACAAGATCTAGTCATGGTCTGTGCATGCATAAATACAACACTAGGTGTCAGTGTGTGAATGAATGTTGAATAACAACTCCTGAACATGGCAACACATCTCAATTATTTGTGTTCAACATTAAAATGACATAAGTGCCCGAACTCAAGACAAACAGAGTCAAAATTGTTTGCATTTTAATTCATATAATGTAGGTATGATCATTTATAGGCGAGTTTAGGATTTTAAATTCAATAAATATGTCAAGAAGACTCTTGAGAAGTTCAGCTGGGGCTTTTCTGTTTGGAGTTAGTATTTCTCTTTTTACGCTTTTGGAGGAACTCTGCGTTGTAGTGTTGCAGCAAATTATTTTATTATTAAAAAATAAAATATGATTTGACTAGAATTACCATTTTATCCAAAGTAATAACAAAAAGAGCAAATTTAATCTCCAAGTCATAATTGTGGACAAGAGCTCCACAAGTGTTTTGTTTTAGTCAGATACTTGCCTTGATTCGTTCCTGCTCTGACAATAAGACAAACTTTTTATTTATTTCCTTTCACTTTACAAAGATACACTTGAAATTAATAAAACAAAAAATCTGAATACAGTGACAGCTAGACTACTTCCCTCTGTCTAAATACAGATGGACCAACTCTGTTGGACTTGTTTGTGGAACCATCACTTGAGTCATTACTTCCAACGTATACAGCCCTCAGGACTTTAATATTCAGGAAAATGTGACGACTCAATCCTGAAGAACAAAACAAGGAATTATGCCAAGACAAACCAAAGCCGGTAATGAGTAAATTCATCAAATCCGGTGAGAGAACCAATGAACTTCTTGGAGAATCCAGAAACTGCCATCTTATCAGTTTACATTGTGTTTTTGGAATTTTTCATATTGTGTCACTTGTTACGTTGTGACTGGTCATATAGTCCAGATTTTAAAAAAAATACAGCTAGTGACCTGACCAGATGTCGGATCCACACCAAAGAGCCCAACAGTAAACAGTTCTTGTTTATTTGAGCTAAACTCATTTTCTAATTTGAAAGTCAAAATGTGCACATTTCCTCTTGTCATTTTCCAAAGGTATAACTTTCACTGGAAAACTCCATGCCTCCAGCATGAAACTCAGCCATGTGCACATGCAGTATGTATGCACACATATGCATCTATTTAGTTTCTTCAATTTGGTTTAGAATGTGATGTTTTGTTATAAATAATGAACATAACACAGGAAATGTATTTTTGAAGTTTCTGATTAATTAATTAATTAATTAATTCATCCTTTATTTATGCAGGTTAGTCTCATTGAGCCACAAGGACTCATTTACAAGATTCATGCTCAATAATCCAGGTAGAAAAATTCAACAAAGTTAAATCAGGTCCTCTGGACAGTTTCTTTTTGTTGAAACATTTCATCTTTCATCCAGAAGACTTCTTCAGTCTGAGGAGCTGCAACAAACTCAGTCTTATAAATATCACCTTCACATAGTGGGTGGACGTAACATTTCGTTTGGCCATGACTGCCTCAAACGAGTTGGCGGGGGGAGAGGGCGGAGATGGATGGATGGATATATTATTATTGAAAGATAATATTATGGTCTCTAGACTCTAGAGCCTCTACAAATCTGTTCTGATAATTTTTATTGTAACAAATGAAAGTCTTATAAACAACTGCAGGGACACTGGAGGCATTTTCATGAACAAAGCAGGAATCTTTATTAACTAAACCTGTGTGATTGTCCCTTTCACAAAATAGATTGTGTTAAGGTATGGAAAAAAGTACAGTAGTCCCACACGTGTACAGCAATATGTGCACAACAAGATTTGTTTGCGTACAATAAGACCCACAAGTGTATCACAGGTTTTACAAATACATCAACAGTTTTTCAAACGTACACTTTTCAATTTGCACAAGACGGAATACTCTGTGTACTATTTGTCACATACACATGCACAAATCACATGTGCGTCACTCACAAATCATCAAATTCATTCAACCTTTATTTATACAGTTTAGTCTCACTGAGCCTCGGGGACTCATTTACAAGAGAGATGTGTTTTTTCCCCCAATAATACAGTTAATTTGGTAAGAGTCAGATGTCCCATCTTTTAACCAGCCTTGAACGCAACATTGCCTTTATGAATATGGAGTGCAAAGAAAGTCTCAAAAGTCACATTCCCAAGCAAGCTGAGCTGCACGCTGTTGACTGATTCGTCCACAGCAGGTGATTTGTGCATGCATATGTGACAAATTGTAAACGCAGAATATTCCTACTTGTGTAGACTGAAATGTGTACGGTATATTTGAAAAATTGTTAATGCATTCATGAATCTTGTAGAATGCATTTGTAAAACTTGTGGCACACTTGTGTGGATCTTATTGTTCACATATAAATCTCACTGTATGCTTGTGTGACTACTTTTTTTTAAATTGGCATTTTTAATAATATAACAAACTATAATACCATCAACACCCCTCCCCAACCATACATAACAGAACAGCACATCAAATAACAAAGGTTACACAGTCAAAGCAACATAAGATAAATACACCACATTATGAAACACACCATTCCAAGAATACACCAGGGAGCAAGGGCTCATACAATACCAGGCATTAATCTTTTGGCCAACTACAATCCCTTCATTGAAGGGATTTTAGTGCAGAATCCCACATTGTCCCAAACATGTTGATTTTGTCCTCATTGTAATATCTCAATCTTTCCAGACACAATGTGTTTGCCAGTTCTCCCAACCACTGATCAAATGTGGGTACAAAGTCCTTCCAAACCTTCAAGATCAACCTCTTAGCGATCACCATACCGAACAAAAGGGCAACTTTCTCATATTTATTGGCCAGGGGCAAAACCCCATGAGCTCCGAGAATTGCAACAAGGGGATCTGGATCCATTGTTTCCCAAAAGCAGTGGAAAAGAAATAAAAAAAATTCTTCCAAAATGTATGAAGCTGTACTCATGACCAAAAGGAGTGGAGCAAGTTGCCCGTTGTAGCTTTACACTGGTTACACATTGGTGACTCATTCGGATAAAAAGTGCTTTATTTTTCTCTCGAATAATAAAGTCTATGTAATGTTTTGAATTGTATAAGATTGTGCCTAGCACTAACTGAACAGCCATGTATACTCTTCAAACTTTCCTCCTACACACCATCAGGTATCTGCTGTCCCATCTTGTCCTCCCATGCTTTCTTGATTCTAGTTAGGTCTACCGGTGCATTAGTGAGAATCCTATAAAAATATGACACTTCCCCGCGATTAATTGGATCAAATTTGTTTATTGCCTCCAGAGTCTCGTGCCTGGTAAGAGTTTTAAAAGTTGATATGTTTTTACTAACATAGTCCCTGATCTGCAGAAAACAAAAGAATCCTGACCCTGGAACATCATATACAGAGCTCAACTGAGTAAAGGATGCAAGGGTGCCATCAACGTACAGATCCCCCATCACAAAGATATCCTTCATTCTCCACACTTGGAAACCGACATCGCTGAGACCCGGAACAAAAGAATGGTTTTCGCAAATGGGAGCATCAAGTACTGTCGGAGCTTTTATATAGCTCTGTATCTGCTTCCAAATCCTTATAGTGTTGCCAATAACCAAATTATTATTGTAAAGCGTTTTTTTGATTTTAGTAGGGCTGTTAAGGAGGGCAGCCAGGGACGTAATTATGACAATGTCGTTGTTCCAAGGATAGCCAAGTAGGGCAAATATTGTGAGACTGGTGCGAGCCTTTCTTCCAATGCTGTAATGGACAGATGAGAAGCCCAATAATATAATTTGAAATCTGGCAATGAAAATCCACCTATCGCTTTTGGTTTGCATAGGTGTTTTTGGAGATTCTAACATTCCTATACCCACAGATAAAGGGAATGATAATGGAGTCTAACTGTTTGAAGTATGACACACCTATAAAACATGGACCAGAGAGGAATAGATGAAGAAACCGTGGCATTACCACCATTTTAATTGCATTAATTGTACCGACCATAGATAGAGGGAGAGTCTTCCAAAAAGCAATACTGCATGTATTCTGCTTAAGTTGCATAATTTTATTCTGCCAATTCAGTTGTAAGAGATCCTCCGGTCTCCTTGTTATCGTAACCCCCTAATATGTGAAGGTGTTATAGATTATCTGAAATGACGTTCCCTGCAAAAAGGTCAGATAATCTCCGGATGAGAGGGGCATTAGTACAGTATTTTTCGGATTATAGGTCGCACCTTTTTATGGTTTTCTCAAGGCCTGCGACCTATAATCCGGTGCAACCTATTTATGGATTTTTTTCCCATATTTTTAGACCAATTTTTGACTCAGTTATCAGAGGTGGGTAGGAACGCGTTACATTTACTCCGTTACATTTACTTAAGTAACTTTTTGAGAAAATTGTACTTGTGAGAGTAGTTTAAATGTGAAAGACTTATACTTTTACTTGAGTAAATTTTAGGGGAGGAAACCGCAACTTTTACTCCGTTACTATGGGCTTTCTGCCGATCGCTACCGTTACTTTTTGTTTAAAATATATAAAAACATTTGCGGCAAATTTATTGCGTTACTTATTGTCACCTGACATGTAACCAATCAAGTGAAGCCAACCAGTCACGTGACCACAACAAACTCTCCACGCAGCCGGCGCAGGCCAGTGACGTTGAGATTCTGGACTCGGTTGAAGAGAGAAACATACGGACGGTTCCTGAAAGAATGGCGACAGAAGCTGGCGAAGAGAAGTAAGAGCACCCCTGGCCTCACATACGAGCAATGTTCACCTTTCAGTCGTCTAAAAAGAATAGTTACATCATGCGCTGTCAGCTGTGTCTGCCAAAACTTGTAGATGTTTCAGCCTACATGAACTCGACGTCAAATTTGAGAAAACACGTTGCGGTAAGTTTGCCTTTATTTTTTTAATTTTTTTGTGTAATGATGTCAGCTCTATTTCAACAGCCTGCATAACTTTAAAACTGTGTATGACGTGACTATTGAATGTTACGTGGTGTGTTACTAAAAACGTGTTCACACTCTTGTGTGAGCACACATGAGCAAAATGCTAATGTAGCTAAAAACAAATGGTTTGCTACATAATGGGACGGCTGGTGGAAGATGTAGCTACACATGCTGACAGTCCCCTCAGATTTTTAAAGTCACAAACCTCCAATAAGTGTCTTAGTGGAACACAATTTGTTAAGTGTCCTTGGGTGTCCTGAAAGGCGCTTTTAAATAAAATGATTATTATTATTATTACAGTTGATTCATACAGGCCTAGAACAACCCAAAATAAATAAAACGTCACAGTATTATACTATTTGTCTAAAAAAATGTTCAATACAGAAACAACTGGACTTAATTTGTAACAGAAGATGTTTCGCTCTTCATCCGAGGAGCTTTCTCAATTCAATTCAAAACCAGTTTTTATCAGTTACCGGTACATCAAATAGCCAAAGCAAAATCTTACATTCCAAAATGGATCGGGTTTTAAGCATCCAGACACTGGAACAATCTGTTCATTGATATTCAGCCAGAAGATAGCTATTCGCACATAAAAAGAAGACGATCAACCTAATTATTGTTGACATGCTGCTGTTTTTATGCTGCTCACAGAGGGCTGAGTGATGCAATAACAGCATTGTATGTGTGTGATAGTACTGTCTCTCTCTCGATCGATCAAGAGTATGTAAGAATAATAATAATAATAATAAACTTTATTTGTATAGCACCTTCCTACAATGCCTTGCATTGACCAGGACAGAAAATATAAAAACCGGTACAATAAATCAGTGAAAATAAATAATAAAAACAGCCGCAATAAATGGAGGCAATGGAAATAAAAATGCTACATACTAAAATACCAAAAGTAATAAAAGTTACACACTGAAAGCTTTTTTGAACAAGTGGGTCTTCAGTCTGGTTTTGAACAGAGTCAGATCAGAGGTGGCACGCAGCTCAAGGGGGAGGCTGTTCCAGGCTTTTGGGCCGGCAACAGAAAATGACCGGTCTCCCCATTGTTTGTACCTTGAGAATGTCAAGAGCCACTCAGCTCCTGTTGAATAGCAAGCAGCCATCAGTGGGCTGATGTCCTCTGTTTATCAAGTGAATAGCTAGTTTTCTGGAAGTCAGCTAACTGGTTAAACTGCTTTTTTACTGAGTTTTTGCAGCTCCTCAGATGAAATGTTTCAACAAAGCAGAATCTGTTCAGAAGACCTGACATCCTTGTTAGATTTGTTTGACCTGAATTATTGAGCAGCATCAGGACATAAACTGTTCATGATGCTCCTGATTTAAAAAGGCTTCTTCTTGTAACTTTTCAGGGGAAAAAAGTATATTTGAATTTGTTGTTATCCAGTTATGATTGCGGTTTTGGGCTTGAAAGTATCTTTTTCTCTCTCTCTCTCTAAAATAAACTAAAAACATTTTTGCCCTGGCAAACTGCTTTGGTTTCATATTTGAACATTACAGTACAAACTAAAATAAACAACAAGGGTTAATTGTATTTAAGTTACTTTATTTAGTAACGTATTATTAAGTCTCAAACATATACAGTATACTGTATATAACAAACAAAGCTTTTTGTTTTGTTTTTTGAATGTCCAGAGGACCAGCTTTTTTAAATCATTATTATTAACTCAATGCTTTGGCATGTCTTTGAAAATGTAATAGGTTTATCTGAAATGTTTGATGTGTGGATTATATATTCTTATTCTGTTTTATTTATTTATTTGTGAACAGAGGATCCACTCGAACAGCTTGATGAAATACACTGAGTTGGTAGATTCCAACAAGAAGCGAAAATCCTCCTCCTCTGATGAGCCACCGATGAAGAGTGTGAGAATCATCTGTGCACATGGGCTTCTTCCTGCCAACACTACACCAAGGCAAGACAAGGAAGAAGCTTGTCTCATCTTGCAAAGTGTGTGCACCTCTCATCGATGCCCTGCTGGATGGGATCTTAAAATCTGGTAAATATAAAAACATCAGTGTGTGTGTGTGCACATAACAAAACATTACATACACATGCTGCATAAGTGTAGTAATTCTTTGCAAAAATGTTTTTAAAGGTCTCAACTACATCAAGGATGACTTGGACACTAACACTGATGATGACAACAGCACAAACAGCAGCCACTCTGATGAAGAAGACTTCTTTGGATCCATTAAGACCAGAAAATCAGGAGAGCTGGAGAGGTATCTTTCATGTCCATCTACTGGAGGTATGGATCTGTTACACTCTTTTCCTCAAATCAAGCGGTTGTCACTCAAAGTCAACACAAGTCTTCCAGCACCTGCAGCTTGTGAGAGACTCTTTAGTCATGCAGGACTCCTTTTAACTGCTAAGAGATCACAGCTTCACTGCAAAAACCTTGAGAGCCAGCTACTCTTAAAGCTTAACAGTCACATTATTGAATAATGTTTCACTGAGTTTATGCTGTCAGTTGTTCTACTGATTAAGTTCAGGAATACACAGTCCTTTGCCTGATGTGTAGGACTGTGTTTCAGTTTATACTTAAACAGTTAGTTCTGTTTATAGGATGTCAAAATGTAAGAAAATGAGTTCCAACTGGTAGAAACAAAGTTTTGCAGAAAGTCGTTTATTAATACAGTATTTAGCTGAATTATTTTGGATACAGTTGCCTTTGTGTTTTTTATTTATTTTTATTTATAACAATGTAAAAGATAAGTGGTTTATTTCTAAATCCTTTTGCCTTTGTGTTTTTATTTATAACAATGTATATTCAGTCTCATTAAAAGTTATGTTTCCTTGTAAATCCATTTGCATGTTATAATTTAATGACACGAGATGGTACTCCGCAGTTACTCACTACTTGAGTAGGTTATAATCAAAGTACTTTTTTACTTTTACTCAAGTAAATTTTTGGATGCCTACTCACTACTTTTACTTGAGTAATATTTGGTTCAAGTAACAATACTTTTACTTGAGTAAAAATTTTGAACACTCTACCCACCTCTGTCAGTTATGAGCCTTTTCAGTTTGGCAGAAAATGGGGCAGTACCACTTTCGTCCGCTAGGGGCGCAATGCAGTACCGCTTCCAGAGGAGTACACTGACCAAAGAAGAAGAAGAAGACCGTTTCTAGCTCATGTGTCCGAAAAAAAGCTCCTCTGCTCGGACTGACTGTCGGCCTCCTGGTCTGGATGTACCGGTAGCTTTGTTAGCTCTGTTTGTTTGCTGTTTGTTAGCAAGATAAGTCAAGAACCACTCAGCGGATTTTTCTGAAACTTACAGAATGGAATGGAATCACAGTGTGGACGTTTACAAGTGAGTAGCTTTATTAGATGTTTGAGATTTAAAAAAAAAAACGATCTTTTATTAGCATAGCTTGTTAGCTTGTGGATGTATATCTGTTTACGGTATGTTATAAATAGCTTCGAAACCAATCGGTGTATATTTTTTCTGCTTACAGAGTGTAATTATAAGGCTTTAATGTACGTTACTATGGTCTCGATAAAACATTTGACATAAAATTTGATTTTTTATTGGTGTCAGAGGCGGATTCGTCTCGTGTTAGCATTCGTTTTTTATCTGTGTACTTCTGTTTACGTTATAAATAGCTTCAAAACCACTCGGTGTATATTTTTTCTGCTTACAGAGTGTAATTATAGGAGCTTTAATGTACGTTACTATGGTCTCGATAAAACATTTGACATCAAATTCGATTTTTTTATTCGTGTCAGAGAGGGAGTCGTCTCGTGTTAGCATTCGTTTTTTTTATCTGTGCACTTCTGTTTACGTTATAAATAGCTTCAAAACCACTCGGTGTATATTTTTTCTGCTTACAGAGTGTAATTATAGGAGCTTTAATGTACGTTACTATGGTCTCGATAAAACATTTGACATAAAATTTGATTTTTTTATTCGTGTTTTCAGAGACGGAATCGTCTCGTGTTTAGCTTCTGTTAGCTTCTGGCAGACATTAGCAGCAGAGCTAAACACTCAATCCATATTGCCGGGTTGACTCAGCGGTCACGCGGCGCGTCAGCGGTGGATGACACGTTACGTCGGCAGTGACGTAGGTGCGACCTATAATCCGGTGTGACCTATTTATGGATTTTTCAAATTTTTTGGCAATAATTGGACACTGCGACCTATATTCCGGTGTGACCTATAATTCGAAAAATACGGTACACTCTTATCCCAGTTAATGGAAAATCCGGAGAAGTAGCCAAAGGTTTTAAATCGTCTTTAAAAGGGGAGACAGCAAAACCTGCAGGTCAGAAATGTTCAAGAGTATGTCATCGGCATAGAGCGAAATGGGATGCTTATGACCAAACCTCTCGATAGGTAATATTTGGGGGTCTTGCCTAATGCTGGCACCCAGGGTTTCAATAGCAATTGTGAAGAGAAACGGAGAGAGCGGCCAACCTTGACGAGTCCCTCTGTGAATAGCAAAATGACTAGAAATATTTTGGTTAGTAATAACAGAAGCCATTGGGTGTGAGTAAATTATTTCAATCCATTTTACAAAACAAGGTCCGAAACCAAATTTGCTAAGAGCATACATCATACACGGCCATTCAACTTGGTCAAATGCGCGGTGTGCATCTAATGACATAGCCAAGGCCTTGTCTGTATGGTCCGAATATAGTATATTGAAAAGGCGTCGTAGGTTAAAAACATGTGTCTACCCGGCATAAAGCCAATCTGATCCGGGTGGATGATTGAACCTATGTGTATTCCGAATCTGTTGGCTAGGATTTTCCCAATAATTTTGGTTTCTAAGGGTAACAAGGAAATTGGGCGATAGGATGATATAGACCCCGGGTCTCGGCCCGGTTTCGGGATGAGCGTAATATTGGCTTTGTATAAAGTAGGAGGAAGTTTAGCTATTTGCCTGGAGTGATTTAACTTATGCAGAAGTAGAGGTGACAATGCAGAGCTGAACGTTTTGAAAAACTCAATGCTGAACCCGTCAGGACCTGGTACCTTATTATTAGGAAAAGCGGAGATAACCTCATATAACTCTCCCGCAGAGTTATATGAGCTTCTAGCACCTCCGCTGAGTCCGACGGCAGTCCTGGCATGTTTAGGTCACCAAAAAACCTCTCAATTTTTCAGCATCCAATTTTCCCTGCGATTGATAGACTTTGGCGTAGAAGGCTGCAAAGCTGTCGTTAATTTTATCCCAGTCTGTGAGAAGAGTCCCATCCTTGAGCTTGATACGATGTATTGCTCTTGAGGCCTGCAACTGTTTGAGCTGCCGAGCTAGTAATTTATGTGGCTTGTCGCCCAGCTCAAACGACCTTTGTTTAACTTATGTCAACAATTTAGATACACCTCTTGATACAACAGAGTTGTATTCATATCGCAAAGCTGTTCTCTTTAAAGTGTAACTCACCCCAAAAGTAACTTTTTTTGGCTGATAAACCCCCTAGAATCCGCTCATTCTCAATCAGTTCATCTGGACAGTTTCTTTTTTGTAGAAACGTTTCACCCTCACTCCAGAGGGCTTCGTCAGTCAGAGTAGTCCAAAGCACACTGAAGTTATCCCACCAAGTAAACAACTT
>JBBPBX010002111.1:2517-15404 GCA_038048925.1 Garcialebias charrua | reverse complement strand
TGTTGAGTCATCTACATCTCCTGTATCATTAGAGCTCAAGTACTAACTTGATTTCATTTAAGATGTAGGAGCAAAATTCCTCATCCTTTAGCAAAGTGTTGTTTAGGTGCCAGTTGCTCCTGCCCTTCATGCAATCTAGTTTAAGATTCAAACATATCGGTGCATGATCTGATATGTGAATATTATGGTATTTACAGCCTGATACAGATGACAGCAGTCTAGCGTCAAGCAGGAAGTAGTCAATCCTAGAATAGGATTTATGAACTACAGAAAAGCATGAATAATCTCTTCTACTAGGATTTAGCAGTCTCCAGATGTCTACCAAATTGTGGGAATTCAACAAGTTTTTGAGAGTCTCTCCGCTCTTAAATACAACAGATCGAGGGCATTGTCTATCTAAGACTGGATCTAAGGTTATATTTAAGTCCCCTCCAATGATAATATTAGAGCTAATCAAATCCGGCACTACATTAAAAAGGTCCTGAAAAAAGATGGGATTGTCAAAATTGGGTCCATATACGTTGATTAATGTTACTGGTGTTGAGTTTAGCAGCCCACAGACGATCACATATCTTCCTCTAGGATCCGAAATTGTCTGATTATGGGTGAATGTTATATTTTTTCCTTACCAAAGTCAAAGTCAACTTTATTGTCAGAACTGCAATATGTACAGGACATACACAGGATTGAAATTGCGTTTCTCTCAGTCCCTCGGTGCAACAGTAACCATCTAAACACTAAACACTAAAACATTTAATAAACATAAGCATAAAATAGTAAAAGTGTAACACTGTCCTGAGTTTTTTCATAATAGTATAAAAGTATGAAAATTTACACCAACACTGAAACACCAAACACCCCTAAAACACCAAACACCCAATGAACATAAGCATAAAATGAAATAATAAAAGTGTAATACTGTCCTGAGTTTTTGCATAGTAGTATAAAAAGTATATCTATAAAATAAACTGAAGGTTCTAGCATTGACATTTGCAAAGAGTGGCACAGCAGCATATAAGTTAATGTACACAGTATATGTGTGAGGTATCTGATGTTGGTATATAGCCCAAGTAACAGAAGAACGTTCTGAGAACGTTATTTTTAGGTTACGGGAACGTTCCCTCCTAACGTTCCATGAACGTTAGGGTGTGGAGTTTTCTCGTGGTTCTCAGAACGTTAGGTGAGAACGTTATGCTAGAACTTTCTTAGAACATTCCATAAATTTTATTATTATTATTATTATATGGATTCATACATTTTAGTGCAAATTATGAACAATCAAAATAGATTCAAAGTTATTTATTCATCTACTGAACAATGTTTTTAACCTCCCAGAGAGAACAATTGCAAACAAACAAAAGTACACTTGTGTTATAAGAAAGAAAACTCAAATGTTTATTTTTTCCAAACCAAAAATGTGAACTATTCCAAACTACATTGTCCCTTTCTTTAAACTTAAAAGTCCAGCTTGAACATAAATCAAATTAAATATGTGTTTTGCCATGATTTCTAGCTTTCAAATACAAGTACCTGTACAATACTCTCATTGTAATGAGAAATTTAAGTTGGCTAAATAAATCTCCATTGCACAAATGAAATCTTTCAAGTTTTATTTAAAAATGTCCACAATTCTTAAATCAAATCCAACAAAAGAAGCTGAATAATAAATTTGTGACCCATCACATCAAATGGGTTTATTTTTCAAAGTGGTTTGCGTAAATTTAGATAGTAAATAAGATGAATGAATAACTTATCAAATGGTTTAAATTAAATATCTGAAATAAAATCTTCACACCAAATATCAAACCATTTTCCTGATTATTAAGACAACACGATGAATTTGTCAGGATGATCTTTTTTTTTTTTTTTTTATTTTTTTTATTGATTTTCAATTATTTACAAAACACATACAAAAAAAAAGAAAAACCCTGTGCTGTCTACATACACACACACACACCACACATATACACATACCCACATACAAAAATAGAACTACAACAAGATACTCCACATAAACAAGAATTAAGGTCTCAGACTCTTCCTCCAGTCAATATCACCTTACAGCCATCAAAATAAATGAGGAACAGCAATAATTAAAAAATAAATAATAATAATAATAATAAAAAATAATAAAAATAAAAATAAAAAACAACAAGAACAAATAGAGCTATACAACATAATTAAATACTAAAATCCTAGGAACCAAGCAGGAAAGACTCAAGAGGACCCCATAATGTCAGAAATATTTCTGATTTGTGATTAAGATCGTGGGTCAGCTTTTCTAAAGGAAGGATAACAGATATCTGCGTGAGCCACATGTTTACTGTGGGGGGATGTGGTGAAATCCATTGTAGCAAAATACACTTCTTGGCAAGAAAGCAAAGAATTATAAACAAAGATTTAGACTGTGCATCCAAATGATTAGGGGAAACATTTAGGAGATAAAATATAGGAGATAAAGAAAAGCAACCACCCAAAATCTTTTCAGTCACCGAATGAATGCCCTTCCAAAAAGTCTGCAGTAAGTCACATGACCAAAACAGGTGGAAAAAAGTACCTCTATGCTTCAAACATTTGCAGCACAAGTTGGAGCGGTCGGGGAACATTCTCTGAAGGCGAACAGGGGTATAGTAAGATCTGTAAAATAATTTAAAATTTTGTTCATGTATAGAAATAGAAGTACATTGAGGAAAGGTTCCCCTGCAAATCTTGAGCCAATCTGAAGAACTAAATTTCACCTCCAGATCCTGTTCCCATAGCCGCTTGACAGAGTCAAAACTTGATGGTTCAGAACTAAGTAAGGATACATAGAACTTAGAGATCAGACCCTTGGGGGGTTTGGTTGAAACCAGAGTATTTTCCAGATCAGTCAACTCCCTACGAAAAGCATTAGACCTAAACAATGACTCCATAAAATGCCGTATTTGAAGGTATTTGTAAAAATCTTTTTGAGGAATGTTACTCTCGTCCCTGATTTGATTAAATGATTTAATAGATCCAGAAATCAAAAGATCAGAAAAGTCAGTCAGACCAGAAGAGGACCAATTCAGTAAGCCAATACTTCTAACGGAAACTGGTAAGTCTGGGTTTAAAGTCAGAGGGGATCGAATCGAGAGAAATGAAGGGATGTTCAGGTATTTCTTTATGTCTTTCCAGGCTAATAAAGTACTGTAAACTACCACATTTTCCTTTACTGTATCCAGTTGATCTAAATTATTGATAAAGGGGAGGGAGCTTAACCTTCTGGGACTGCATGATAAAGACTCAAGGTCAAGCCATAAACAGTTGTCTCTACTAGAAAACCAGTCAGACATAGTTTTAAGCTGAGCGGACCAGTAATAAAGCTGCATATTGGGTAGAGACAAACCTCCCAAATGTTTGGGTTTAGTAAGCGTGGAAAACTTAACTCGTGGATGCTTATTGTTCCAAATGAAACGAGAAATTTGAGAATTAAGGGATTTAAAAAATGTGAGAGACAAGTAGCAAGGGAGATTTTGAAATAAATAATTTAAACGAGGGAGAATATTCATTTTTATTGTATTAACCCTACCGAGAAGTGATATAGGTAAAGTAGACCATTTCGATAGATCATTCTTAATGTTCAGAACTAGGGGGGAGTAGTTTGAAGAGAATAAGTCTTTCAGGTCAGGAGTGACAAAAATGCCTAAGTATTTGAACCCTTTTTCAGACATACGAAAGGTAGACTGAAGCACCATATCTTGAGGAATATTGAAAGGAGAAGCAACAGACTTACCTAAATTAATCTTATAACCTGAAAGGACACCAAACCTATCTATGGAGCTAAGTACCGCCGGGATTGATGTATCTGGGTTTTTCAAGTATAAAAGGACATCATCCGCAAAAAGAGAAATCACATGATTATCTCCACCTATTCTAATTCCAGATATGTCCGTACTGGATCTAATAATCTCCGCTAAAGGTTCAATGAACAACGTAAACAACAAAGGTGACAGGGGACACCCCTGTCTACAACCCCTCTGAACAGAAAAACCATCTGACAGAAAGCCATTAGTGTTTACCATGGCTACTGGATTGGAATCCATCCATCCATCCATCCATCTTCTTCCGCTTATCCGGGGTCGGGTCGCGGGGGTAGCAGCCTAAGTAGGGAGGCCCAGACTTCCCTCTCCCCAGCCACTTGGAGCAGCTCCTCTGGGGGAATCCCAAGGCGTTCCCAGGCCAGCCGAGAAACATAGTCCCTCCAGCGCGTCCTGGGTCTTCCTCTGGGTCTCCTCCCGGTGGGACGTGCCCGGAACACCTCACCAGGGAGGCGTCCAGGAGGCATCCTAACCAGATGCCCGAGCCACCTCAACTGGCTCCTCTCGATGTGGAGAAGCAGCGGCTCTACTCCGAGTCCCTCCCGGATGACTGAGCTTCTCACCCTATCTCTAAGGGAGAGTCCAGCCACCCTGCGGAGAAAACTCATTTCAGCCGCTTGTATCCGAGATCTTGTTCTTTCGGTCATAACCCAAAGCTCATGACCATAGATGAGGGTGGGAACGTAGATCGATCGGTAAATTGAGAGCTTTGCCTTTTGACTCAGCTCTCTCTTCACCACGACAGACCGGTACAGCGCCCGCTTCACTGCGGACGCTGCACCTATCCGCCTATCGATCTCACGCTCCAGTTTTCCCTCATTCGTGAACAAGATCCCGAGATACTTAAACTCCTCCACTTGGGGCAGGACCTCCTCCCCGACCCGGAGAGGGCATGCTACCCTTTTCCGGCTCAAGACCATGGCCTCGGATTTGGAGGAACTGATCCTCATCCCGGCCGCATCACACTCGGCTGCAAACCGCTCCAGTGAAAGTTGTAAATCACGAACTGATGAAGCCAATTGGATTGGAATAAAAGGACTGATGAAGCCAACTGGATTGGAATAAAAGGCTTTAATCAGGTTAATAAAATTAGGCCCCATCCCAAATTTCTGTAAAACAGAGAATAAAAAGGGCCATTCTACCCGGTCAAAGGCCTTTTCTGCATCGAGAGAGACAATCAGAGCAGGGTCTTTATGCTGATTAAGATAATGAATGACATTCAGTGTACGACGCACATTATCTGTTCCATATCTAGATTTCACAAAACCCGTCTGATCAGGGTTTATTATATTTGGAAGAATTTTTTCTAGTCTCCGCGCCAGCGCCTTGGCAACAATTTTGTAGTCAACATTAAGGAGACTGATAGGTCTATAAGATGTGCAATCCAAGGGATTTTTATCTTTCTTCAGCAATAAACTGATGGAAGCCAAATTCCAGGATGGAGGAACCCCTTCTACTAATATGTTGTTTATGGCAGGTAAAAGTATGGGATGAATCTCGGGCCAAAATTTCTTATAAAATTCCAGTGGGAATCCATCTGGACCAGGACACTTTCCATTCGGCATCGATTGGATTGCCATCCAGACCTCCTCAGGTGTAAAGGCCGCATCAAGGGCAGAGCCAGCCTCTTCTGAAATTGAGGGCAGGGGAATACCATCTAAATAAGAACCAATATCTGACTCGGTTTTACCAGCCGTGTAGAGAGTTTTATAAAAATCTTTGAAGGTGTTATTAATAGCAGATGGGTCACAAGTAACGTCCCCATTACATGTTCTTATCCTGTTAATAGAGCGATCATTAATTTGTTTCTTTAATTGATAGGCAAGCAAACGGCTTGACTTATTACCAAATTCGTAATATTTCTGTTTAGTATAAAGTAACAGCTTCTGGGCATGGCGGGTATAGTCCATATTTAGTTTTGTTCTAGCAGCGATTAAAGTCTTGAGATTCCCTGACGTAGGAAACTGTTTATGTATATGTTCCAACCTAGACACCTCGTTCTCCAGTTTTTTTCTATTTTCCTCCAGAACTCTTTTCTGAAATGCGCTGTAAGAGATGAGCTGCCCTCGTAGAGTGGCCTTGGCCGCATCCCAAATCATGGCAGAAGAAACTGGGGACAATTCATTATCAGACCAATACTGTAAAAGACCATTCTTAACAAAGGTGCAAAAAGGGTTATTGTTCAGGGACGAGGTATTAAATCTCCAGGTGGGAGTCCTCACAGTATTAAAAGCGGAATCAAGTTGTAAATAAATAGGGGCATGATCTGAAAGAGCAATTGAACCCATAGAGCAAGACAGAACAGAATGTAAGTAACTTTTGGGGATAAAAAAATAATCAATTCTAGAGTATGAGTTATGAGGATGTGAATAAAAAGAGTAGTCTTTTACTTTAGGGTTCAGTTGACGCCACACATCGATCAGCCCAATGTCTGAACCTAGTTCTCTAAGAGCAGAGGAGGCTTTAGGGTTGGATACAGGTGCCAAAGAGGATTTGTCTAAACCCGCATTCATTATGCAATTGAAGTCGCCCGCCAGCAAGCCCAGACCGTCACAATGCTGGTTAAACAGTAAAATTATTTGCGAAATGAAATTAGGTGAATCGTTGTTAGGGGCATAAACGTTAAGTATGGTTATAGATTGGCCAGCAATTAAACCCTTAATCAGAATAAATCTACCTTCCAAGTCTCTTTCCTCACACACCAAAGTGAAGGGGAGTTTCTTATTAATGAGGATGGCTGAGCCCTTTTTGTTCTGCGGGTGAGAAGAAAAATAAACATTGCCCACCCAATCTCTTTTTAGTTTCAGATGTTCCATATCAGATAGCCTAGTCTCCTGGAGGAGTGCAATATCAACTTGTTGTTTTTTTAAAAAAGTCAAAATTTTCTTCCTCTTAATTACATGACCTAGTCCCTGGACATTCCAGGAAATGAGACTAAGTGGCCGAGGCATATTGACTTAACGTACCATAAATGATATTAAAAGAAATTGGATGAAGTACTGAGACCAAAAGGAGACATGAAGGGGAGAAAACCAGAATTATTGTGGAGCAGCTACGAACAAAACAAGACAAAACCCCATGACAAACAGCACATACCCACCCACATCCTGCCCCCAATTGGCAGAAAAAAAACATCCCAAAAAAAGTCACTATAAAATCTAAGTTTAACTTAACAAAACTATAACTAAACAGTGTGATCACAGAAACAAACAGGACACCCAAAAACCGCATCAATGCCCCAGGATAAATATTAACCACCTACAGTCTTCTCTCCGTTAAAAAAAAATATATAAAAATAAAAAATAGGAAAATAAGATGTCAGGATGATCTAAGTAAGAAAATGTATTTCTAAAAGTCAGTAATATATATGTTTGCTTGTAGGTCATTTTGACCAAATTTGACTTTAACCCCTGTTTGATGATGTGATGGGTCACATATTCAGTATGAAGTTCTAGTAAAACTAACCCTCTTTCAAAAACAAGGGGCGAGTAATCTGGTGATCCGACATAAATACATTCAGATAATCCTCCTTTTTAAAACATGGAGCGTGAAATCTGGTGATCTAACAAAATACTTTCAGCTAATCCTCCTTTTAAAACATGGAGCGAGAAATCTGGTGATCCAACATGTGTTCACACATAAACAACTTCAGTGTTGTTTCAGAAACAGTTCTCAACCATCATTAGCAAAGCAGATCCATCATAAACATTTCTCAACCATCAGGAGCAATTGGTATCCATCATAAACAGTTTTCAACTATCATTATCAAATCACATCATCAGGAGCAATTGACATCCATCAGAAACATGTTGCAACCATCATGTATGAAAAACCAGTGCCTTAGTGTACAGTCCAGGAACTTTAAAAAGCTAGAAGCAGCACAAAAAAAGCATAGAAAATTCCCTTACTTTGATTGAAGTTGAGGTAGACAGGCTTATTAGGTGGTTCTCATGTTCAAACATGGATCAGATGGAACTGCTTAGCCATTGAGCAATGATTCAACCATGAATGATGCAGTGTTTCCCCTAGTTAACTTGCCATGGCGGGGTGCTCATCTCATCCATGATTTTTGTTGACGGGGGACGGACACGTCTGAGTGCAGCTTGTAGGGGCAGGGGGCATTCAGCACGAGGGGAGAGGCAACGTGAGCGCTCCCTTTAGCTTTTTAGCTAGAGAGCCTGTATTTTGTGCTGCTAGCTTAGTGCAATGCCAGTGCTGGGTGGGTGGGTCAAGTTTGGTCTGGTAGGCGGGGTGCTCAGTTCTGTTGACGGGGTGGCGCACCCCGCTTGTATAATGGTAGGGGAAACACTGAATGATGGGTACATGGGAGTCCAGATGTGAGTTCAGGTCAGGTGTGTGGTCTTGATGAGAGCAGGTCTGTCCATCAGGTCAGGTGTGTTTTCCTGTTTTGGCAGCAGTCATTGATGTGGATACATGACAGGGTTAGGCACAAGGTGTTGATGTACAGGTGATGGATGGAGAGGAGCTGCAGAGAGCAGAGGACACAGGTCTGCCCATGAGGTCAGGTGCAACAGGTTTTGTCTGTTGAAAGAGACACAAACATGAACATGTGAAGTTAAAGCAGGGTCATGACCTGCAATAAAAACAGAAAACACAGACAGAAAACAAGTTCAACTCACTGTTAGGCACAAGGTGTTGACGCACAGGTGATGATGGAGAGGAGCTGCAGGAGGATGGTGAGGAGAGAGCAGAGGACACAGGTCTGCCCATGAGGTCAGGTGCAACAGGTTTTGTCTGTTGAAAGAGACACAAACATGAACATGTGAAGTTAAAGCAGGGTCATGACCTGCAATAAAAACAGAAAACACCGACAGAAAACAAGTTCAACTCACTGTTAGGCACAAGGTGTTGACGCACAGGTGATGATGGAGAGGAGCTGCAGGAGGATGGTGAGGAGAGAGCAGAGGACACAGGTCTGCCCATGAGGTCAGGTGCAACAGGTTTTGTCTGTTGAAAGAGACACAAACATGAACATGTGAAGTTAAAGCAGGGTCATGACCTGCAATAAAAACAGAAAACACAGACAGAAAACAAGTTCAACTCACTGTTAGGCACAAGGTGTTGACGCACAGGTGATGATGGAGAGGAGCTGCAGGAGGTAGTAGGATGGTGAGGAGAGAGCAGAGTTTTGTCCTACATTATATACACTCACCAAGTATCAAGCTTTGTGTTGGCCAAAGGCTTTGACTCCACATCTTTATGAGCCCCCGATTGCCTCCCAGTCAAACTTCAATTGGCCAATAACTCTCTCCCGTAGACGAGCACGGCAAGATCTCCAACCAGCAAGGCTGAGCTGGTAGTCCGTAGAGACTTCACCTTTCGCCTTGGGACTTCTACATCCGGCACAACAGGCACCTGCAAAACACATGGATCTTGTTAACCAAATAATGATTAAACATTTATTTACAGTACAGTATTTGGAAATCTATAGTATATATTCATCTTTGCAATGAATATGCCTAAGCCTATTTTCTATAGCTTTATTGCATACCATCAAGGGGTATCATATCACTTCTCATCTATCATTTATGTGTGCAATCAAAAGATGTAGAAATAAATTGTATTGTAATGTTTCCCCAAATACGAGCGAGTTCCGTACTTATGAGTTGCTCGTAAACCGGAAATTCGTACGTCGGAACAAGAAACACGTGTTCTCGTAAGTCCGGATTTTCGCTCGTAAGTTGGAACATTTATGCTAGCGCTACTACGAACACTCGTTTTTCATCAAAAACATTCATACTACTTCATAAACATGCTCAGAAACGTGTTTCCAAACGGTTAGCTAACACACTTTCATCTAAAAACACAAAAAAGTGCTGTATTTTTTACAAATTTACTGCTCGTTCGCCAGCTCGTAAGTCCGGGACCTCGTATGTAAGAGCGCTCGTAAGTCGGGGACTACCTGTATACTGTACTCTTACTTTCAGATGGGCTTGACGAGAGTGTGGAGCTGTAAACACCACCACAGTCACATGCAGCATGACTGTTGGAATGTGGATTGACATAATGTCAGAACAAACCAAGGACCTTATTCTATGGTTGCCCCGTGAAACAATTAAAGCAACATGTTTTGCAGAAAGCTAAAAACTTGGGACTCCAGAAGTGAATCATACATGCAAATAACACTGTGAAATATTTATTGGCTGTTTCTCCCTCTGGAATAATCATGTTTATTTCAGATGCTTATGGTGGTAAATGCAGTGACAGGTTTATAACACAGAACTCTGGGTTTCTGGACTATCTGCGTGCTGGAGATCAGGTGATGGGTGATCGTGGTTTCACAGTGAGGGACCTGCTGCAAGAGCTATGGTGTCAATTTAATCATTCCAGCATTCACACGCAAAGGATGCCAGCTTATTTCAAGTGAGAAGTGAGAAGACATTAAATGTAAACATTTTTCTCAAACATGTACAGTACTGGTGTACTTGCTGTAAACGTAACACAACTCTTAACATGTTTTTTAAAGGATGCAATGTTAACTATATTACATTAGAAAAGTATTTGCTAAAATGATTCATTTATTATGTACAATAGTTGCAAGGTTAGTTTTTTGTGTGCACTATATCAGTTAATTTTGGATTAAACTACTGTTTCTATCTAAATGTCACTTTTTTCATTATCAGGTTTTTAAAGACCTGTCTATTTCATTATTTGTTTTCGTTTACTGTATTTTATTAAAAGTTCTCAAGGTGCTTCATTTGTGAATCAGTGAAGTCTTTGTCAAAAGAAATGTCAAGCTCCAGGTGCTCAGTTGGTGTCCAGATAAACATCTTGCAGCTCAAAAGAGAGAAAGTCAGAGTCAGAGAGTCTTTATTGTCATTTGCACCGCATGTGGTACATGTGATGAAAACGAGATTATGTACACGGGGTCCCAGTTACATCCAACAACAAATGCAAGAGAAAAACAGTAATAACATCTAGAATTAACTAAGAGAAACATCAACTAGTAATACACTAAGCCCTAATGTAGTGGAAAAACATCATTATAAACAGCAGCACGAACATGAGTCTGTATGAGCAGATGGTCACAGATGAACACAGCAACAAGAAAACAGATCAGCATCAGCATGATGTGATATTTTGCAGTGTTTATTCTTATTATTTATTTATTCATGAGTCTAACAGCCTCAGGGTAGAAGCTGTTCCTCAGTCTAGTGGTTCTACATTTGATGCTCCTCAACCTCCGTCCTGAGGGGAGTGGGGCAAAGAGTGAGTGTGCTGGGTGAGTGAGGTCTTTCATGATGCAGGTGGCTCTTTTTCTGCATCTGGAGGTGTAAATGTCTGTGATGGTGGGGAGACTGACTCCAACAGACTTCTGTGCAGCCTTCACCACTCTCTGTAGAGCTTTCCTCTCTGCAACTGTGCAGCCTCCATGCCACACATTGATGCTGGAGCACAGGATGCTCTCCACTGCACACCTGTAGAAGGAGGTGAGAACTGGGCTGCTCAGACCAGCTCGTCTCAGCCGTCTGAGGAAGTAGAGTCTCTGATGACCTTTCTTGATCAGGCTGGTGGTGTTGTTGCTCCAGCTGAGGTTATCATTCAAGTGTACACCCAAGTATTTGTAGCTGGAGACCACCTCCACCGCAGATCCACCTATGTTCAGTGGGGCATGGGTGTGTTTGTTCCTTCTGAAGTCCACAATCATCTCCTTTGTCTTCTTCACATTCATGTGAAGATTATTCTCTTTGCACCAGCTCTCCAGGTGTTCCACCTCCTGTCTGTAGCTGGACTCATCATTGTTTGTGATGCATCCCACCACCGCTGTATCATCTGCAAACTTAACAATATGACAGCCTGGATGTGTGGCTGTACAATCATATGTGAGCAGAGCCGCTCAGTTGGTGTCCAGATAAACATCTTGCAGCTCAAAAGTCCAAGACAACATCATTGTTAGCTGGACCTGGAGATGTGGATTTTTAATGCTTAGACTGGACTCTGTGTTTGCCTTAAGGTAAATAAGATTGTGTCCCACCTCTCTTAACATAACAGGACCAACCTTTTTAATGTGAAGATACTGATAAGCTTCAGAGCTTTTCAGATTGCTCATCGCTTCACCATCTGAAGCAACTGTCAACAAAGTAGCTAAGTATGCTAGTAGCTAAACATGCTAGTGTACGTTATTTTCGGACACTTCTTCAAGTCATCCACCCACCCCTCAATAGCTGTAGGTAGCGGTAAAACAATATCTCCACATTTGAGTTGTGATCGTTTGTGTTCCCACATATTTTATGACCTAAAACCTCTGACGAAAACCGGTTAGCGCGTTGCTAGCGTGTAAAAAAAGTGCCGGTTCTGACTTTCGGCGGAAGTCGTACACATAATTCGCGCAAGGCATCATGGGGGCTAGGAATAAGGTGGATATGGCTTATTTAAACGCTAGAATAACCTAACCTGCAGTGTTTTACTTGCCTCAAATTATCTGCCTCAGCAGCACACACACCGCTCGTTGTTAGCTTAGCTTTTAGCAACAGCAGGTTTTGTTCATTCATGTGAACAGAGCTAAAACAGCTAGCAAATAAAGAAAACAGAACCGATTACCTTCAACTTCCAACTGAATGTCCAGTCGTCGTCCAGAGTCAGACCAGTCGACGTCTAATAAAAAGCAAGTTTTACGAGCGCTGAGTCCGAGACAACAACAGCTTCTTGTCCGACAGATGAAAAGGAAATAGCTACATTTGAACGAAGCGCGCGAAGCAAGAGGCGTTGATTGGTTGGATATGATCACATGCTACTTCCCCCGATAAACAAGAGTGGCGTTGATTGGTTAGGACAAAGTTCACATGCAACCTGACAAGCAAGAGTGGCGTTGATTGGTTGGGACGTACATGATCACGTTCTACCCCCAATCCAATCATAACGCATGAAGACCACAAATAGAAAAATGGCAGAAAGCAAACAACTTCACGTTTCACGCCTGGAGTAACGCAGAATAAAATTGAATAATGATAATAATAATGATGATAATAATAATACCCTGATGCATGCTCAATAATAATAATAACAATATACTATATATATATATAT
>JBBPBX010002110.1:64533-86014 GCA_038048925.1 Garcialebias charrua | reverse complement strand
TTGAGTCCTATAGTGCAGCAACACATGTTTTTAAATCAAATAAAGTGGTTTGAAGAGAAGCTGTTTTCTGAGAAATTTAACATTGACTGAAAGGGTTTTGGATAGCTCCTTGATATTTCTTTCAATTTTGTACTAACTTAAAAAATCCAAACTAGTATGCAATAAAATACAATTAAAGGCCCATGCTTTGAAACAACATTCAACTCAGTCTCATGCCATGTTGCAAGATGTCACGCTCCCTCAGATTATATGTTCTGAATAATTCTCAGCTACAATTCAAATTTTAGCACAATATCTATAAAATTGACTAAAGTTTACTAAAAAAAATTCTAAATAAGTCTGCAGCCATCTTGACTTGGGGTGGCTTCAAAATGTTATTTTGCTGCACGTCTGACGCTATTGCTCTAAATTCATGCAGTGGTAAAAACATCTCGTGAAATCGGTTAGTGCTGAACTCTCAGCTACAACTACATTTTACCTTAATGCCTGCTAAATTGGCTAAGCTACTGCGTTATATGGCTGTAGCAGCCATCTTGAAGTTGGCTCCAATCAGTAAATCCAACTAGAACATTGGCAACATAAAAACAAAGCAGCGTGTTAGAAGAATCTGACCCTTTCTTTGTGGACTTCATTCAACTTTAGCATCTTTCTCCACTGATCACATGAAAGTGTCTGTAAGTTCTGAGGCTTGTCTTGTTGTCTGAATGTGAAACGTTGGTTGTTCTCTGGTGAACAGCCGGTCCTGGTGTGATTGTGCTGTGGAGTTACAGTGTGCCGTATAGTGTCTGTGTCAAGGACACGGTTCTCTTCACTCGTGGTTTGCATTGATTTTAAAGACAGTTTCTCTCAGTCATGCAGGCTGATCTGCTCTGGCACAGTTGTTTTCACGTTCACAGCAGAAACTGCACGTGAATCACAATAAGTTTATTCCCATCTTTAATCATAAAAATATATTAAAAAAATTATAATAACCCTTCCTTTCCTTTAATTTTTTATTTATTTTTTGTGTGTGTTTTAGCCTAAATGTGAACTTCTGGCACTTCTCCATACACAGGAACTGAAATACAGATAATCCTTTAAGCTGCACAAAGTGAGCTTTTTGAATCCACAACGTTTGAGCCGCCAATATTTGTATATTGCTTCATCTTTGTTCTAAAAAAAAAGTGGTGCTTGTGGGTTATTAAGAGTTTATTTCTCAAGCTGCGTCAGTGGTCTTTGCCTCAGGTGGAGGAGTTCGTTATCTGGGTGTCTTGTTCACAAGTGAAGGTAGAGTGGAGCGGGAGATTGGGGCCTCGTCCTCAGTAATGAGGGTGTTGCTTTAGTCTGTCGTGGTGAAGAAAGAGCTGAGTTGAAAGGCAAAGCTCTCGATTTGTTTATGTTCAACCCTCACCTGTGGTCATGAGGTTTGGATCATGACCAAAAGAACGAGATCCTGGATAAAAGCAGCTACTTTGAATGTCATCAGCCATTAAATAGCCGTTATTACGGTAGTTGTTATCATCCTTGCGTTCAGACTGCCCCTCCTGTACCTACTAGCTAAACGGTATGTTCTTATCGCTGATAATATGGCCAGTGGGTTAGGGACATTAAGTTTAGGGTTTGTGCTCTGGGCCAGGTGTAAGATTAGGTTTAGGAAAAGGGTTAAATAAGTTTCCTGTTTTAGACGCAGGTAACGCTGCATATTATCAGCAATAAGAATGTACCTTTAAACCTACTAGGAGGTAGGAGGGACAATCTGAACGCAACCTATGATAGCAACTAACGGTCATTTAATGGGCTGATAACATCCGAAGCTGCTGATAAGTGGCCAAAGTGGGCTTCCTCAGTCTTAGTGATGAGGGGAGGAGCTTCATCATCCGGGGGGAGCTCGGAGTAGAGCCGCTGCTCCTCCACATCGAAAAGAGTCAGTTGAGGTGGTTCAGGTACATGTATCTGATTGCCTCCCTTTAGAGGTTTTCTGGGCACGTACTGGTAGGAGGCCCCGGGGAAGACCCAGAAAATGCTGGATGGATTGTGTATCTTCTCTGGCCCAGGAACATATTAGGACAAACTAGAAAGTGTCACTGGGGAGAGATATCTGGGTTTCTCTCATGGACCAGTTGCCTCTGTGACCATGTGGATAAGCAGTAAAAGAAGACGAAGAAGAATATTTCTCAAGCTGCATGTGCATTATTTAATATTTACACATTAATGTTATTCTGTTCCAGCAGAACTTTGTCTTTACAGAAGTATCTGCTTGTAAAAGATGATGACACAGAGTGAGGTTGATGGATCTGATTCAAGTGATCAGACTTTATGTTTACAGAAAAGACTAATTTGTCATGATAGACTCACAATCATCTCAAAACTTATTATTTCTGTCCATGTTTGTCCTTAATACTGAGATTTTTTTTTTTTAAACCTTGGATTATAGTTTAGTACATTTATACGTGAACTTCTTGCTACATACATACACTGCAAACCACTGCATTGACCTGTCTGCTCTACCCCTGTCCGAAAAACAAAAAGTCACAAATCTGGGAGTGATAATGGATCCTGCCATGAAACTCAACAGTCATGTAAACATGATCGTCAAATCCTGTTTTTTCCAGCTGAGGCGTCTGTCTAAGCTGAAGCCCATATTATCCAAAAACAACCTGGAGACAGTGATTCACGCATTCATTACATCTAGGCTTGATTACTGCAATTCACTTCTGTTTGGCGTCAGTCAAGCCACCATTGCACGATTACAACTGGTTCAGAACGCAGCTGCCCGATTTTTAACCAGCACACGCAAAAGAGAGCACATTACACCAGTCTTGGCCTCCCTTCACTGGCTACCGGTTCATCTTCGAATCCAATTCAAAATTCTCATGTATGTCTACAAATCGCTGAACAGTCTCGCCCCCGCCTATCTCTCGGATCTGATACACCCATATGTCCCTCCACGTGCTTTGAGGTCAGAGGATCAGGTACTCTTAATAGTTCCAGAAACTCGCCTTAAGCGCAGGGGTGACAGGGCGTTCTCTGTAGCAGGCCCAAGACTCTGGAACGAGTTACCGCTGCTCATCAAACAGGCCCCCTCCCTCTCGGTTTTCAAATCCCGGTTAAAAACTCACTACTACTCCATCGCTTTCAATGCCAGCTGATTTGTATTGGATCGTTTGATTTATGATCTGCAATGTTTTTATGTTTTTCGTGTTGTACTTCATTGTCTGTGTTGCCTGTTGCGTGTTTGTTTGTCCAGCACTTTGGTGTGGACTTGTTCCTGTTTAAAGTGCTTTATAAATAAAATGGTATGGTATGGTATGTTACATTTATTAATTTGTTTCATGTTTGGGACGTTTGATCCATACACACTTTTCTCATTTTGTCCTTATGCCAACTTTCAGGAAGCTGAAACACACTCTTTCATACACGTGACCCCAGGAGAACCATATCATTCAAGTATATTCACGGACATATTTTAAACTTTTAGTCTCACAGTATTTTGGTTTCTGTCTCTCCAGGGGCTAAGTATGCCGGCAACAGAAGGACCTCTCCCTCCACTGACACCCCGGCGCTCTGGTCAGAGAGCCACACCAGTCTGCTCCAGCTCCCTCCACCAGAGCCTGTTCAGGCTCCAGCCAGCACTGGAAGGCCCGTCGGCTCCTCTCATGGGCTCCTTGGGGACAACAGCGCTACTCAAGGCCAGGGTGGCACTGGTTCCGGTGTCAGCCCGGTCCTCGCTTGGCACGCCGCCATTACCGCGGCTCGACGAGCACAGGACGATGTTGAGATGCCCGACATGAGTTCACAGCCCTCTCTCAGCAACACTGGAGCGGCTCCTGTTGGCTCCCTGGCTCAGAGGAAGAGGCAGCAGTATGCTAAAAGCAAAAAACAAGGAGGATCGACCAGCAGCCGGCCACCCAGAGCGCTGTTCTGCCTCACCCTCAACAACCCAATCCGCAGGGCCTGCATCAGCCTGGTGGAGTGGAAGTATCTTTAAGACGAGAAACACAATGTGTTAAAGAACCAGCTGGTTGTTGGATTGGAAAATTTTCGTTAATTCATTCAACCTTTATTTAGTCAGGTTAATCTCATTGAGCCTCGAGGACTCATTTACAAGAGAGACCTGGCTACAAACTAAAGAATGATGACAACAGCAGCAGTAGATTTTCCTTGAACAATCAACAATAGACAAACATAAGAGAGAAATACAGTTGTTTTAGCATGTAAATAGAAGGTGGATACATATTTGTAGGACAGTCTGAATGCCCCATTTGCTTAAACTGGTCTCTTTAGTCGCTTTATTAATTTAGAAGTTGATCCACACCTCACGTTTCCATACTTTGTGCATCGTGTTACTCTTCAAGGTTCTTGTCTTCCTTAACCGTCACTTCTCAGACCATTTGATATCTTTATACTGCTGTCTATTTTTGCCAACTGTGTGGCCTTAGCCATCTACATCCCCTTTCCTGGAGACGACTCCAACTCTACCAACCAAGAACTGGTGAGTAGTGACGCACATGTAACTGATCGCTCTGCTAAAGCACACATATCTGTGGGCAACAGATCCGCACTGCGACAATATGTGTGAGCTAATGAGCATCTTGTATGATTTACAAGGATTTGCATGGAAATCTTTCCTTCCTTTGTGATACTGTTGCAGCCAATTAATTACCACCATGTTTGTTTGTGTATGGCTTTATAACACCCATGGGTGGTATCTTGTGTGTTTAGAGTTAAAGGATGCACATAATCGGGAACACAATGAACATTTACTTTATGCAGTCAGAATGTTTGAAGCTGACATGTCGTTGCACAGATTCCTGCTTTATCAGCGGCCAATTTGTTCTATAAGAAAGATGGTCTGGTTTAAACACAACAAAACACTGGCCACACATGTTTCAAATACCGTATTTTCTGAGGTATAAGTCGCATCAGTCCAAAAAAAGTCTAATAAATTGGAAAAATAACACATAAATAAGTTGCTTCGCCGTATAAGACGAGACCCTTATCTATTATGCTTCACCGACCACGGACCACCCGTGAACGTGGGCTGGTGTTGTGCCATAACATACAGCCAGCCACACATCCAGGCTGTCATATTGTTAAGTTTGCAGATGATACAGCGGTGGTGGGATGCATCACAAACAATGATGAGTCCAGCTACAGACAGGAGGTGGAACACCTGGAGAGCTGGTGCAAAGAGAATAACCTTCACATGAATGTGAAGAAGACAAAGGAGATGATTGTGGACTTCAGAAGGAACAAACACACCCACACCCCACTGAACATAAGTGGATCTGCAGTGGAAGTGGTCTCCAGCTACAAATACTTGGGTGTACACATGAATGATAACCTCAGCTGGAGCAACAACACCACCAGCCTGATCAAGAAAGGTCATCAGAGACTCTACTTCCTCAGACGGCTGAGACGTGCTGGTCTGAGCAGCCCAGTTCTCACCTCGTTCTACAGGTGTGCAGTGGAGAGCGTCCTGTGCTCCAGCATCAACGTGTGGCATGGAGGCTGCACAGTTGCAGAGAGGAAAGCTCTACAGAGAGTGGTGAAGGCTGCACAGAAGTCTGTTGGAGTCAGTCTCCCCACCATCACAGACATTTACACCTCCAGATGCAGGAAAAGAGCCACCTGCATCATGAAAGACCTCACTCACCCAGCACACTCACTCTTTGCCCCACTCCCCTCAGGACGGAGGTTGAGGAGCATCAAATGTAGAACCACTAGACTGAGGAACAGCTTCTACCCTGAGGCTGTTAGACTCATGAATAAATAAATAATAAGAATAAACACTGCAAAATATCACATCATGCTGATGCTGATCTGTTTTCTTGTTGCTGTGTTCATCTGTGACCATCTGCTCATACAGACTCATGTTCGTGCTGCTGTTTATAATGATGTTTTTCTATTACATTAGGGCTTAGTGTATTACTAGTTGATGTTTTTCTTAGTTAATTCTAGATGTTATTACTGTTTTTCTCTTGCATTTGTTGTTGGATGTAACTGGGACCCTGTGTACATAATCTCGTTTTCATCACATGCACCACATGCGGTGCAAATGACAATAAAGACTCTCTGACTCTTGACTCTGAAATCAGCTGCATTTCGTCTGGGCGGCGCAGCAAAAGGTAGCTGATTTGATGTTTGCTCCAGGAGTTCTGGAGCAAGACGAAGCTGTTTTCTATGGCAAGCCAAGTGTCTCTTTAATATCAATGAGACTCTTGGTTTGCCATAATGCTCGAGGGCCCTCTAGCAGCTGCAAATGGTAATGTGTAATATTTTTCATGTCAGAATGAATGAAATCGTCCGATCTCAGCCAAAAATTGGGTTATAAATATGGTTAAAAAAACGTATATTAGTCGCTGTATAAGTCGTGGGACATGCAAATTTATGCATAATGGTGCAACTTATACGGCAAAAAATACGGTAGTATTTTTTTGTTTTTCAGAAAACAACAGGTAAAGTTATTCAGTTCTTGTGGCTCTTTTGATGTTATCACTCTTCATGGAGCAGCGTTTGAGTGGTTCAGAACACACAGGAATAAAACTACGTTGGAGAGCTGCTTTAGTTTCAGGGAACGTTTGTCATTGGTCTGTAGGTTTGATCAGAGCTGTTACCTGAAAAAATACAAACAAAAATGCAGATGAGATGAAACCACATTTCTCATCATTTAAATAGACAAAACTGTTATACCGTGACACTAAAGTGTTTTGTATTTTCTATATGATCGGATTATTTATTTGTGGAATAGGGTTCTGCAGCTTTCGCAGATGCTGAGAGAGCTGCACGTGTTTTAAAGATTGTTTTAAGTATGCATGACATTCTGCTTGTTGTTAGTGTCACCACATGTCATCAGCTGGATTACACACACTTCTGTATGAGAGTAATTGGCTGGATGTGCGAGCTCTGTCAGAGGGCTTTCCTGGCAATATTTGGATAAATGTGTTGGGTTTCATTGTTCTGTGCACACACACAAATACTGTACACACACACACTGGTGTGTCCCTGTGCACTCCCCCCCCCACACACACACACAATCGGACGTGTCCTCAGTGGGTGATCCCTTTGTGCCTCGCAGCAGATCAGTGTGAAAGGACAGGCCGTTACAGTTAGAAAGTGATGTTCTTTTTTTCAATCATTACAGAAATTAAACTAAAAACAAGTTATTACACAGAAAAACAGGAATTTATGACTTCACCCCAGATCTGAATTTGTAATCTGTTTAAATTACAATTACAGTGTAACTCCATAATTGTGAGTGTTAAATTAATTTTTGTACATTCTTCATATATTTACCGGTACGTAAAGATTGATATAAGATTTGTCTGCTGTAAAAAAAAAAAAACATTATGAGTCAAACGTATACTGTACTTTGTATTTTGCTTCCAAGGATCCTTTATTTTGACCTTACAGTAAATTCTCCAGATTTCCTGAAAATCAATTTTTGTCCATTTTACAATATCTGCCCAACTTCACAGGATTAGTTTTTCTCTTTGCCTAATAAATGATTTAATTCTGACAAGGCTCCTAAATTTAAGGGATGAACCACATGTGTGTATGCAAAACGCACATCCCAAAGGGAACGTGCTGGTGTCATCACTGCACATCACAAAGAAACAAAAAGTAGTTTATACAGAACAGTTCAAAATAAAATATGAAGAAAATGACTACAATGTAATTAAATGTGAAACTAATAAAGCAAACAAGAAACTTATGCACTTGAAAGACCATTTATTCTGAGCCGCCTCTCTCAAAGAAACATTTTAGTCCTGTTTATTAGTCAATAAAAAATACCAAAAACATCAGACTCACAAAATAGATTCTAGTACCGACAGGATGATTCCTAAAGAGCAATTAGCTGAAAACTTGACATACAGAAGAAAAGCTGAAGGATGATACATCTCTCAGAGCTTTGCTGTCTTTTCATATTTCTTCAAGACTTGACGTTCAGTTCCTCCTCAGCTCTGTGGCTTGTTTCCTTTTGTCCTCCACTTTCCTCATACGGTACAACGATGTCTTCAAACAACGATTTATTTGCTAGTCATTGTAGGAGAAGCACCAGTGACACTAATAACGTTGGCAGAGGCTGTGCAGGATTAGCGTCTCAGTAATGACTGACGCTGAGTCAGGTTTCTGAACCTTGTCCCTGAAACTGGGACATCCAAATGAGATTCAGCCATGTTGTTATTTACACATGTGCTCTTCCTGCTTTGACCTGTCTCCGTCTCTGGAGTAATAAAAAGCCCTTTGGACAGAACACTCTGAATCTAAGCCTGATGAAATATCAGACATCATTTTTTTTGCTGCTCACAAACAAT
The DNA here is from genome assembly GCA_038048925.1 of Garcialebias charrua. Classification (NCBI taxonomy): domain Eukaryota; kingdom Metazoa; phylum Chordata; class Actinopteri; order Cyprinodontiformes; family Rivulidae; genus Garcialebias; species Garcialebias charrua. The sequence continues at coordinate 77,717 of JBBPBX010002110.1, read as the reverse complement.
CATCTAACAACAGGAAATGACCCCATGATTCCCCTCAAATTCACCACTTTCACTGGCCTCCCTCATTTGCACCCCAATGCAGCAACTTAGGGGCCGTTTATATGGCGCGTATTTTGAGTGAAACCGCACCGTTCTCTCTGCGGTTCTGCCGATCGTTTTCAGTGTTTTTCAACGTTTTTTGAGCCAAGGCACAGTGTTTTCATTGAAAAAAATCCCGAGGCACACCACCAACCAAAATTGTAAACATAGATACACTGTATCCGCCTATATTAAATATATAGTCATTCTTATCAAAGTGTCTTGAATAGGAATGAAATAAACACAAAAATGTATTTTTATCATATTTTATATTTCTTATTTCAAATTGCACTTAACATGTCTTCAAAAATACACCTGAACAGTACCACAACAATGTGGTCTTAAATTTAAAGAGGTTGTAGAAAGGGGTGGGGTGGGGGGCTTTTTTGATAATTTCCAAGGCACACCTGACGATCACTCGCGGCACACCAGTGTGCCTAGGCACAGTAGTTGAAAAACACTGGTTTACACAACACCACTGGCCCCCTCTTTGAATCCGAAGGTTTCTGAGGCCCTGTTTACACGGACACTGTGTGGGGGAAACGGAACTTATGGGCATGTTAATTAGTTTAAAAGTTTTGCGTTGACACGGATCTGACACGGATCTGCTCGAATCTCCCCCCTCCCTCATGCCCCCCCTTACACCCACTGCGCATGCGTGCTGCTGAACCTTCACCCACTGCGCATGCGTGCTGCCTCACTCTGCTGGCAGTCTGCTACTTTCTTTTGTGCTAAAAGTTGAGCTAACAACAAGTTAACAATAAGTTAAAGCTGGATTTTGGATAAGAGTCGACAGATTTGACACCAAGCGGGACTCTTCATCTAACAAGCTGCACACCAGACGCTGAGTGGACTGTGGACCAGAACCGAGTGACGATGAGGTCTGACTTTCCTCCGTGATAAACAGCTGACTTACAGCAGGTAAATCAACGTTCTTAATATAATGTTTGCTTGTGTTTACTTTGATCACACAACAACAGAGTTTTTTTTTTATTTATTTATTTCTGCCAGGTGGAGAAGCTGTCGTTCCAACAGGCTGATGGTTCTGAGGTTCTGATGGGTCCAGATGAACACACAGCAAGAGTCCAGTTCATTAACGTAGTTACAGTTCGGTTCACGTGTTTTAATAGTGTGTTCAGTTTAATTCTCAGTGTTTGTGTTGTAAACTTTGTGGTGCTGAATAAATAAATAAATAAAAAATAAACCTGGTGTCTTCATTTTCACAGCACGTTACGCACTGTTTAAAAAATGTAACGAGTCCAGATAGATACTGTAGTTCAGATAAATTTAAACATCTCCCACGCCAACATAAATACTGTTTATTATTGTTAAACTGTTATATTTTGCAGCGTGACACGTGAAATGTCAGCCTGCCCTAGACTGTCCGCGCATGCGGGCTGCGCGCATGTGGTTGACACAAAAGCTCCACGGGAGATGTTTACATTATCAGCGGGGGGTCAGCGAAAAACTTCCACCTTGAGAGCAGGATCAGAAAAGTATCGGAGTCAAAGAGGGGGGCCAGCAGCGTCGTGTAGGCGATAAGCAAAGTCGCAAAGAGAAAGTAGCGGTTACACTCAAAATACGCGCTGTGTAAACTGGCCCTGAATGGACCTTACCAAGCTCCGCCCAGAAACGCCCCCTAAGCTCCAAGATGGCTGCCCGTCTCCCAAGCGCAGCTTTGTTGTCAATAGAAAACATGGCGTCGACTGACTGCAGGGTATTTTTGAGTCGAATAGTGTATCATTTCTGCCAGATTCCAACAAAATATCAGCCATGACAATGGACAGGGGAACCAACAAGTTCATGTTATTTTTTTTTGTGGACGTTATCAAGTTGTTTGATCCACGCGATGCCTCCAAACAGCGTGCGCGTCACCGCAAATGCTACCGTCTGATGGGGAAAACATCAGCTCCTCACACGCTCAGGCTCAGCATTATTACAGCTGTGGACAGGATCACTGATGCCTATTGTCCTGCAAGGCTGGGTAAGTCAGGCATTCATGGTTTTGAGGGTTACTTTTGAAATCAGCGATTTCTATTGTTGGCAAAAGTTTGTGTGCCTTGGTCGCAAAGCTAATGCTAACTGTAATCTCCATTCATTCCTTAAGTGGTTGGTTAGCCGTTGCTGCTTTAGCTGCTAAACACGCCGACAGCGACTTTTGTGAGGGCTAACGAGCTCAGCCGTCCGGTGTGTTAGTTAAAATCCAGCCTTCGTGTCACGATTTTGTGCAGTTTTAGGTGAAATCGACAGTAGAGCTCGTTGTGTTAGCTAGCTCATGTGGGGTTAGCGGAGCTGTTTCTTCCCAACTTCCAGGACGTTCAGTGAACTGTGGCTTTCTCTCATCGTGACCGCGTGTTGTTAACTAGCAGGTTTCAAAAGCAGGTCAACCCTTCTCTGCTGGTGAAAGGAATAATTGTTCAGTTTTGTGGTCGTGCACAAGCTTTGATCCAAGCAAGGCATTCAGTTTCACATATAGGGAAACGGTGAATTTTACTTCCACAAATACGGTCAGGGTACCTGACATCTCCTGTACAGATACCCCACTGACGGTGGAGGACAATTTTTCCAGCCCTGACGCAGAAAAAATCTGCACGTATGCTAGCTAGCAATGTAAGTAGCATGTGGTGCCGGTCTCACAAACGCTACCGTAGCGTTTGTTTTGTGAGACCGGCACGCACGTGGAAGCTGCGCTGTGACGTGTTATGGGTATTAGCCAATGAAACGCGGCCCTGTGGGCGGAGCTTGGTAAGGTCCATTCACCTTCCAGAGTGGAGGTTTTTTGCTGACCCCCCCGTTGATAACTTAAACATCTCCCGCTGAGCTTTTGTTTAAACCACATGCGCGTGCACGGACGCGCGGACAGACGGCATTTCTATCAACAACAATGGCGGCGGACACACACCGCTTTCTGAACTAAGACTTATGGATTATATTTTGAGTCTCATGTTTAATTAATCTACACCTGAATGTAGCTGAGTCTGTGTTGGAAGAGACACAGTCTGATCCAGTTCTAATATCACTGTTTATTGAACAAGGTAGGCGGATATTTCACATGTCATGCTGCACTATAACATACTAAATGTGCTAAATAATAACAGTTTAACAATAATAAAAAGTATTTATGTTAGCGTGGGAGATATATAAAGTTATCTGAGCTAAATGAAGCTATCTGGACTCGTTACATCATTTAAACAATGCGTAACATGCTGTGTGTTATTAAAGTTGAAAATGAAGACACCAGGTTTATTTATTTATTTATTCAACACCACAAACTGTATGTCACACAAACACTGAGAATTAAATTGAACACTATATTAAAAACACGTTAACCGAACTGTAGCTACATTAATATACTGGATTCTGCTGTTTTCATACTGATCCCATCCGAACCAGTCCGCTAGTGGAAGGACAGCTTCTCGACCTCGCAGGAAAAAAATAAAAATAAAAACTCAGTTGGTTGTTGTGTGATCAAAGTAAACACAAGCTAACATTATTAAGAACGTTGATTTACCTGCTGTAAATCAGCTGTTTATCACGGACTAAAGTCCGACATCATCCTCGTCGACTCGGTTCTGGTCCACTCAGCGTCTGGTGTAGAGCTGTTGGATGAAGCGTGTCCCGCTTGGCATCAAATCTGTCGACTCTTATCCAAAATTCAGCTTTAACTTGTTGTTAAGTTGTTGTTAGCTGAACTTTTAGCCCAGAAGAAAGCAGGAAACACGCATGCGCATTAGGTGAAGCTGCAAAATTCGCAGCGCCAACTAATGACCCGGCATGGTAACTACAGCGGATTCATGAGGGCGGGGGGGATTTGAGCGGATGCATGTAAACACAGAATTTGTCAGTGTAAACGCGGATCTTTTACTCTAATTAACATACTCAAAAACCGACGTTTCCCCCCATCGTGTCCGTGTAAACAGGGCCTTAGTTAGATGCAAAAGCGCCAGTGGTTGTATCGCTCACTTGGACGGCCTGTGTTGGGACCCCCAGCCTCACCCACCCCACATGCAAATGTCTTTATGTCTGTATGTTGCTTTTTTTGTGCAGTTTTTTTTTTGCAGCCTAACGCTGTGTCCATGTGATTTTTTTTTTAACATCTTCTTCCCTCATGTTCCCCATTTTCTAATCTAACGAAAAAGGCAGCGCCTCTCAAGCCCTGTTTCCATCCATTTTCATTTCGAATTTTGAGCTACCTCGCAAATATGTAAATACAAATTAATGCAGATCAGAAGTGTTTCCATCTGCTGGCTTGAAGCGCTTCTTCCAAGCCGCGCACAGCGTCATTACGTCAGACGTCAGCGTCATTACGTCAGACGTCAGCACTGCGCATGTCTACAGTAAACCAGAGAGTAAACAGGAAGTAGCGGTTGACAACAGAACCCGGCCACACATCTCGTCAAAATGGAGAGAATATTTCAGGTACGTGTTGCTATCGGGCGAGTTGTATTTATTCTGTCATGCCAACTAGTTTTAGCGAGTTACATGCTGTTCGGAGCGGAAACAGCTGATCAGTCACGTGACGTGAATGTGCGCTACGGCAGCACGAGTCGGCAAATGTGTTTCCATCTGTCGTTTTGCGCAGCTGCTCGGTTTCGCAGCTCCCAAAAACCACCTCAAGCGAGCGTATAAACTTTTTGGCGAATTTCAGGAAGTAACTTCGTATTTTGCCGTTTCCATTAAGCTTTTCTGCTGCGATACTTCAAAATGCGCACCTAGAAACCTTGATGGAAACACGGCTTCAGTGAGGCTGCAGCCTCAGCACCGTCTACCCTGTCCGTTTGTTTGTGTTTCTTCGGATAATATAATTTCATTGTGCTTCTGTGCAATGAAAATAAAGCTGATTCTGATACCGGCTTTGATTGACACGTGATCTTGTCTGGTAACGAAGAGTATCCAGTGGGACAAAACACTTTGAATACGACTGATGCTGCATATTTTAATTAAAAATTTAAAGCCTCTGCTCAGTCATAATGCAGACTTACGGATTATCTCCTGTCACTGGATGTCTTCTGAGGATTGGACATAAATAGATTGTGCTGACATGTCGCCCCAATGCCATGTGGGTTTACTTTCATAAAAATGTGCGTGTCAGTTTCCCACGTTTCGACACGCAAATATCATAATCTTTTGTATAAATTCAGCTGTAAAATTGCCCAAGACAAGTATTTTAATCTAGTGTGTGACTAGATTTCCTGACTATTGAAGCCACTGACACCATTTGTAATAAATCTGAATGCATTTTTTGAAATATAACTTTAACAATGTATTGAAAAAAAACTTGCGCTGCTGAGATGAAAAGTTGTTGCAATGTCCACATGTGCACAGGAAGTGATGTCAAAGACCTGCACGTAAACAGCACATTGCTACAGAGGATAACAACCCAGACAGTAGAGAATAATCTGTTTCTTTAGATTATTTTGAGTTACTATCAGAGACGAATAGGAGTCAGTTCAGTTAACTGTTCATTAAACACAGACGAGAGGGCCCCCCTCTGATGTCATTTCCTGTTTCACTTCAGCTGCACCAAGTAAAAAAAAAAGAAGCCAGGTATGTGAAATAATGGATAATATCTTGTGTAGTGTGCCAAATTTCTTAAATATTAAGATTTTTTTCATCCACTTTTGGTGTCTGTGCAAGTCATTTTCCACCAAGAGTAATAAAACAATATCTAATGTCAGAAACTCTTGTTTGTTATATTCTGCTTTGAGCTCCTCTCTCAAATTTACACCCATGTAATGGATTTCTTTCAGGGAAGGTATTTGATTGTAACAGAAACAGACCACACATAGGTCTACGGTTTCAAATCAACACAGACATATAACCTTTACTCAGTTGAAGTTTTCACTGTGAAATGGCACAATTGAAGTTATTCTGATTGTTGTTAGGTTTGCATGCCTGTAATTTCTCTGAAACAAACAAACAAACAAACAAACAAACGCATCCCGTTAAAATACAAATTTTATCTACCGGTAATCATTAGTTCTTGCTTCACCCTTTATTACATGTGGAGTTCCCCAAGGCTCTGTACTTGGACCAAAGCTTTTTATTTTATATGTGAATGACTTGGTAAATGTGTCAGGACTCCTTAAATGTGTACTTTTCGCTGATGATACCACTTTTTTCTGTTCAGGTGAAGATATAGAACAAATGTTAGAATTGATAAAGACAGAATTTGTCAAGATACAAACTTGGTTTAAAATAAATAAATTATCATTAAATCTAGAGAAAACTAATTACATGATATTCGGTAATAAAAAGAAAACTGTTGATGTTCCACTCAAAATTGAGGATGTTGAGATTTGTAGAGTGAGTGAGGTGAAGTTTTTGGGTGTTATCATTGATGACAAACTGACATGGAAACAACACATAAATTCTGTAAGAATAAAAATAGCTAAATCGATTGCAGTACTGTACAAAGTCAGAGACCTATTGAATGATAAAGCTCTGTATTTGTTGTATAACACAATCATTGTTCCACACTTAATCTATTGTATTGATGTTTGGGGGAAAGCGTGTAAAACAATCACAAAGCCTATTTTTGTATTACAGAAAAGAGCTGTAAGAATTATCACTAGAAAGCATTACCGTCATCCATCAAGTACATTATTTTATCAACTAAAATTATTGAAGTTCCATGATTTGGTAGACTATAATATTTTATCAGTTATGTATAGAGCTCAAAATAATGCATTACCTTTAAATATCCAAATGCACTTTGTTAAAAGACAAAGTTGTTATAATCTTAAGGGAACAGAGTTGTTTGTAAAACCACAATTCAGAACCAGTTTGAAGGGACGTTCTACCTCAATCCAGGGAATTAGATTATGGAATGGCTTGGAGAATGTAGTTAAAAATGCCAAGTCAATGTTTACATTTAAAAAAATGATCAAAACAAATGTGTTAAAAAAATATATGTGAAATAACGTAATGTGTATTGTATTAGTTAGAAAATTAGAAAGAGTTAGTCATTTTGTACTGTTGGTTGAAGAATATTATTGTTTAACCTGATTGTTGGAAAAAGTTGGTTGAAGATTATTATTGTTTACATGGTTTGACTACTGTTGTTTAATCTGATTGTTGGAGATAAGGGGCAGATATAATAAGATTTATTCTTCTTTCTGCTACCTTTCATTTTTTTACATTTTGTACACTATCATTATGAGATTGTCTTGTATTGTTTCTTTTGTAAAAAAATGAACAAATTTAATAAACATAAACATAAACAATTTAATAAACATATTATTCAGGAAATTGTTTTTGTGAAAGTTTAGCAAAGGTAGTAGATGCAGAAACTGATAGATGTTTATGTTTGAAAATAAAACATTTCAAATACTGATGGAGATGTTCAATATTTATCATCTAAAACTAATTACTCTGACCCAATAATTATAACCCAGCTCACTTATATCAAATATTCTCTGTTCCCTTTAAACACTTATATTTGATAGTACAAACATGTTGTTTGCTTTGCTCCTTGATACAGAAAAGACAGTCTTCTAGCCTTGACAAATGTTTGGATTAGATGTTCTTGTTTGATCAGAACCATGACTTGTTTGTTTTATCTGTAAGACGTCAGAGCTTGTCAAACTCCACCTGCTTCTTGTTTAAATAGCTTGTCATGTCCAGTACAATTCGGAATTGTGCTGAACAATGTATTTGAGACCAAACTAAGTTTCAAAAGACATTAAAAAGCCCTTCCCCCTTGCAAGTTTGTTTGTCTGATTTAACACTGTTCTCTTGTTTATCTTGTGTGATTTTTATTAAGGTAACAGGGGTTTAAAATCCCCATCAAATACATTTTTATTGTTAAATAAAATAGTTAAAATAGTAGTTAAAAATGCCAAGTCAATGTTTACATTTAAGAAAATGATCAAAACGAATGTGTTAAAAAATATATATATGAAATAGCGTAATGTGTATTGTATTAGTTAGAAAATTAGAAAGAGTTAGTCATTTTGTACTGTTGGTTGAAGATTATTATTGTTTAATCTGATTGTTGGAAAAAGTTGGTTGAAGATTATTATTGTTTACATGGTTGATTATTATTGTTTAATCTGATTGTTGGAAGTAAGGGGCAGATATAATAAGATTTATTCTTCTTTCTGCTACCTTTCATTTTTTTATATTTTGTACATTATCATTTATGGGATTGTCTTGTATTGTTTCTTTTGTAAAAAAAAATGAACAAATTTAATAAACATAAACATATGACTTTGATGTGTACACTTAGTTCACTGTGGAGACCCCTAACGCAGGGAGCAGCCAAAAGATGAAAAACAAAAAAGTATGACTGGTGATTTTTATCCTTTTGTCTTCTTCTGCTTTGGTTCTAAACCATAAGATACATGTGCAAAAACAAAAAAGCTTTTATTTTGTCAAAAGCCTCAGAATGCTCTGTCCATAAGGATTCAACATTTAGACGTGGAGCACGGGGATCTTTCTTTGCCACAAAAGTTAGAACTCATCTTAAATTAACACCTTAGACAAAAACATTTTATCCACATTTTATGTCATCAAATATTTTTCATTAATAGAGATTCACAATCTTATATATGTGAGACTGATTTTATGTGATATAAATTTATTAAAGTACCAACAAATAATTTAAAACAGCAACTAGCATACATTTTAAGCCGCCATGTTAGATTTTGACGTCAGGGTAGGTCAGAAGATTCCGATTGTTCACGTCTGAATTTGAACTTCAGCTGTCATTCAGTTCATTTTTTCATTTTGAACCTCAGAAATATTGACTTCTGAGTGCCACCTTAACACAGCAACAGCTCACTGAAGGACTTTTAATAAAAAGTTCAGAATGGAGAAGGTCTCATTATCTAACTGACCTTTGTACAGATGCTATTGCACATGCTCAACGCCAGTATATTTTCAATTGCATTCTGGTCAACATACGTTGCCTACTTCCAGTTCTTTAAAATACTTTTAGTCTAAACCGGGGGTGTTTCTAGAATATGACCTTTTGGGGTGCTTAGTCCTCAGAGCTGACAATGGCTCTTGGATTGAACAATGTGGTGGCCATTGGCGTCAGAAGCCTTCATAATGTGGGGGGACACACTGGTCGGGGGGCTGGGGGTCCTCACCCAGAAAGTTTCAAATAGATACCATTTCCTGCATTCTGGTGTACAGTATTTTAACAGGTTGTTAAACATCTGTGTTTACCTACATAAGTAAACACTTGATTCAATAACTATGTAAGAGAGCTTGGCACAACAAGAAGTAGCGTTAAGCTAGCGGCATGCAATACAGACACGGTAGCTAAGATGCGTAGTGCTTTGCTTTACACAACCTAATAAACCCTTTGTACAAAATCACTTTAGTTTTAACTAATCATAACAAACAAAGACTAAAGTTATGCAACCAGAAGTTGCGACATTTAGTCAGAGTCAGAAATTCTTTATTGTCATTCGCACCACATGTGGAACATGAAACGAGATTATGTACACAGGGTCCCAGTTCCAACAATAAAATGTAAAATAAAAACAGCAGTAACATCTCTAAGATATGAACTAAGAAAGACATCAACTAACAAAATACACTGGGCACTAATATCATAAAAACATTACTTCAAACAGCAGCACGAACATGAGTTTGTATGAGCAGATGAGCACGAATGAAAACAGCAGCATGAAACAGATCAGCAGTAACATGATTTTTCCCAGTGATTATTCTGGTTATTTACAAAACACACAAAACAAAGCACAACTACTGTAGCTTTAATCATTAAACTTTAATTTAACCATTAAGCATACAATGCAGTTATGACTGAAAATGGAGGATTTACTGTTACCTTCGTACTGATGAACACGTGCTACTTCCTGTTTATCACTGTTGTCTTCATCAGCTGCTCATGAGGTGGGCTACAGGGATTTATCATCTTTTACATTTTTCCAGGCTCCATTTAGGTTTTGGAACAAACTGTATTCCACCCTCTAAAGCAGGGCTGTTCAAATAAACTGCTCAGGGGGGCCACAGTTACTGAAAACCAGCAGCTCAGGGGCCGGACATCCAGAAATTAAAGTCATTATGTAAATAAACTAAGTATTAGAATGATCTGTTACCTTTTAAAATTTGTTTATTTTGTTGCACCAAATCATAAATGCAATAAACAGAACCCAAAACCCAACCCCCCCAAAAACAAACAAACAAACAAACAAACAAACAAACAAACAAACAAACAAACAAACAAACAAACAAACATTTATAACTTTGTTTTTCAGGGGTGCTGATTTAAAATTTAGGGGTGCTTGCGCACCCCCCAAAAGAGGCTAAAATTGCCACTGGTCTGAACAGTGTTACCTACATTTAGTTTCAGCTTTGCTCTACAGTCATTCTGACACCAGGCAATGTATGTATATCACAGCATAAGACACCAATAAAACAAACTTTTAAACACCTTTATATGTAAAAGTCAACACAACAACAACAAAAAAACCAGGAATAAAGAAAAAAAGAACACTATATTTAAACACGGATCTTGAATACCGACAGCAGATTTGAATGTACTGGTATACCTAGTGCCTGAGTTTACACATGTCATTAATAACTGTAGATCAACGCTATGTGGACTACCAGTACATTTATTTTGGTTTTTACACCGCCATTTATGCTCTACTTAAAGTCTCTTACCTGCTTCTTTATAGAACCAAGAACTGCTCTCAGATCTTAACAAGTAAACCCGGTTGGTGGAAGGAGGAAATGTCACATTAAATCCATATTTAGTCATCAGGGAGCTGGGCTTGTCACAATGTGTTTTCTTACTCGGTCTTATCTGTTCTGATGGGTTGACCTCAGGCTTTTTGTTTTCCAATGAAGGTTTCACCTCTGCTGAAGATGGTTGACAAGATTTATTTCTGTAATTATGTAATCTGGATAAGTAAGGACTGAATGTAAAATATGTCATACAACATAGACCATATGGGGTGATGCATAAAATTACACAAAAAAAATCAGTTTAGTTTTTTTGAGAATATTATAGCCACGTAATGGATCAGAAATGAGAAAAACCTAAACTTTAGTAGTTTTAAAAAATCTACTTAAAATCTTTTGTAAAAAGAGCGTTTTTAATTTTTGATGGTAGCTCAACTCTATGTAGCCTAATTCTCAGAAGACGTTCTCATGCATGCAAACACTTGCTTTTTTCAGAGTATGGCAAGGGACTTTCTTAACCTCATGGGGAATTATGTGTGTGTGTAAAACCCAGTGAGATGGACACAGTTTCATGTTCCATCAACAGATGGGGATTGTTCACGCTGTCCAAGTCCACGATCGTCACTCACTTCACCATGCATAGTGTGAGGGAGAGAGAGAGAAAAAGTTCATTTCTTTGTTTGTTCTTGCATCTGTGCTCTTTCTATTAGAATGTAAAAAGAAACAGTCGTTTTTTTTGTCTTGAGAGTTTTGATTACATCTTATATAAATCTTCAATCTTTATCATTAAATATAAAATTCTGTTGTAAGTCACTTCAGGGTTGTTTTTATTTTATTATTTTTGTTCGTTTAAGAATTTAGTAACATTCAAATTTGTCACAGTCTTGTCAAATTTTATGTTTAGGGCCAAGATGTTGAGCGCTTCTGTGAATGTTTTGTGTTGTAGCGGATCTTTGTAATTGCGTGAGAGTCCGGTGTGTATTTTTGTTTTGTACGAGAGATTGTGTTTGAGAGGGATGAACTGAGTGTGCAGTAGGGAGAGAACCTCTGTGTGTGTGTGTGTGTGTGTGTGTGAGAACGAGAGATTGTGTTTGAGAGGGATGAACTGAGTGTGCAGTAGGGAGAGAACCTCTGTGTGTGTGTGTGTGTGTGTGTGTGAGAGCGAGAGAGAGAGCGAGAGAGAGAGAGATCATTTTGATGGATTAAGCTGGGCAGTGGATTAGTAGTCAGTCACTAAAGAGAAAAACTGAAGTGAATGGATAGATTTTTTTTTTCAATTCAACGTTTATTTATACAGTTTATACAGGTAATGGATGGATGGATGGATCATGGATGAAGAGTGGTTTTTCTAATAAATATTTAAAGAAAAACGATCCCGTGATGAATTTAATTTTGTTACCTGTATAGCTTAATGATTAATTTTTCTGTCAATAGATAAAAGCCAAACATGTTCACTTTTACATTTTCTTTAACAATCTAGTCCAGGGGTCTGCGACCTTTACGATCAAAAGAGCAATTTTTACGTCTTTGTTCATTAAATTAAATGTGTCCAGAGCCACAACAACCTGCTACAACTGTGGTTATCAACTGGTGGCCCATGGGCCATTTTAAGTCTATCAGAGAAGACATTTGTGGCCAGTAGGGGTGACATTTTAAAGCTAAAAATATCTAATGATTTTTTTAAACATTGACATTTTTACAATTTAAGACAAATGAAAAGATCTGATTATTGTAAAGAGGGGGAAAAATAGTTTTTTTTTTATATATACAAACAACTATGAACTATGCAGATCTAAGTATTTTTTTAATTGTGGAAAAATAATTAAGTAAAGAAACAAAGCAAAAAATTTAAAGTGAGTATTTGCAAAAGAAATGACAAGAATTACAGCTAAAACTATTGTTGTTTTTATAGCAACCAATAAAATGTTTGTCTTGGTCGAAGCTTGAGAGAGCCGCTACAGAGGGACCAAAGAGCCGCATGTGGCTCCAGAGCCGCATGTTGCATACCCCTTATCTAGACAACCCTTTTCATGACAACTGTCGGTCGGTCATAATGTTATGGCTGATTGTTATAAAGACACCGTTTGTTTCATTTGAAGTTAAAGCTGTGACTGGAAGATACGTTTTCAGTCTGAAAAAAAAATTTTTTGGAAGAGATTCACAAACCTTAACATTTTTAATCAGGCCACCAAAACACAACAAAACTATTTTTATTTATTATGAGATTAATAATTAGTTGGTAAACAACTAAAGGTGTATGGAGGACCAAACTGACATAATAATAAATAAAATAAGAAATATATATCCAACATAAAATAATACATATATAAATCAAAGTAGAAATATATACTCTACATAATGATAAATAAAAGAATAAATATATAAATCAAAGTAGAAATATATATTTTAATGAGAAATAAAAGCATAAATATATATATATATAT
>JBBPBX010002110.1:32632-58197 GCA_038048925.1 Garcialebias charrua | reverse complement strand
GCTTCAGTTTGCTTTGGACTGCTCTGACTGACGAAGCCCTCTGGAGTGAGGGTGAAACGTTTCTACTAAAAAAGAAATTGTCCAGATGAACTGATTGAGAATGAGCGGATTTGATACCTGGACTATTGAGAATGAACTTTCTGGTCATATTTGTTCAGTTTTTCAAGGAGAATGGTGTGATCAATAGTATCGAATGCTTTTTTTAAATCAACAAAGATACTGATACAATGTTGTTTTTGATCGACAGCAGTAGTTATTTGTTCCATTAATTCCATGAGAGCCATTGATGTAGAGTTTTTTGATCTAAACCCATATTGACTGTTGCTTAGAATATTTTGTTTATCTATAAATTGGTCTAGTCTGTTCACAAATAGTTTTTCAAGAATTTTTGAAAACTGTGGTAACAAGGATATAGGTCTATAATTGTTGAATACACATTTATCACCATTTTTAAAAAGAGGAACGACCTTAGCTACTTTCATATTATCTGGAAAAATTCCTGTTGAAAATGATAAGTTACATATGTATGTGAACGGCTCAATAATATGGCTCATTATGTCCTTTACAAACATCATATCCATGTCCACCCAGTCTTTCGATCTCTTGTCTGTAAGATGTTTTACTACATTCATTATTTCCTCTTTGTTAGTTCCATTTAGGAAAATACTATTTGCACAACCTGTAATTGAGTGGATCATATTTTTATCTACTTTTGGTATCTTAGCTGCAAGGCTTGATCCAACATTTACAAAATATTGATTAAATCCATTAACAATTTCATTTTCATCATGAACTTCATCGTTGTCTTTTACAAAATATTTTGAAATACCAGTTTTTGCTTTATGATTCTTCAGTACACCATTCATTACTCGCCATGTTGCTTTCATATCACCATTAGTTTTATCTAATAATTTACTATAATATTCTTTCTTATGTTTCCTTATAATCCCTACTAATTTATTTTTATACTTTTTATATTTTTCTTCTGCGCTCTGACTTCGTAATTTCAAGAAACATGAATACAAATAATTCTTTTTTTTACATGCATTTCTTAACCCTTTTGTCATCCATGGTTGATCATTCGTATTTCTCTTTGTGTAATTTGTTTGCACACAATTCTTTACATACAGGGTTTCCAAGATATTCATAAACTCATCATATGCTCTGTTCGCATCATCAACATACACATCATTCCAGTCTTGTTTATCCAGATCCTCTTTCAATTTTTCCAAAACTTTTTTTGATGTGTTTATGATCTTTTTCTTCGTTGTGACTGCTTTATAACTTTAATTGAATCACTTCTGGACTGTATAAGTTCACTGCAGAAGCCCAAATATTTAGAGGTAGTTGTGTTTTAGAATGTTTTTATTTTGGCAATAGTAAAAAAAAAAATCATCCTAAAAAAACACACACAGGTAAATCTTTTTCATAAACTGGTGTTTTATTGTTACTGTTGTGCTCCTGCTGGGTTTTAGTTAAATGACATGAACAGCCAATTTGTAAACTCCAAGAATGGACAACATGTTGTGTGTGATTCAGATGGAGCTGTGTCCCGGTTCAGAAGTTGTAGAGTTTGTCCTCATTAAAAGAGTTCATTTTGTCTGCACGTGGGTGAGCCTTTCCACCAACAGCATGAGTCACAGATCAAAAGGTATTTTAAAGTTAAAACCATGGCAACAAGCAACATTATTTTATTCTAATCATACACAGACTGAGTTTCACTGTTAGTCATAACCCCTCAGAAAGCAGCTATACTGTCCAGCAGAGCGCTGGGTTTTAGTCACTAAAATTAATGAAATAATGGTCTGATGTGGTTACTCCTCTTTTCTGTGAATGGAAATGTCAAATACAGTATTTAGAGTTCTTGCAGAGGAACTAAGTTTAACAGAATATGGCCAGAGAACGTCTTGTAATGAAGATTGTGCTAAAACAAAATCCCACTGTGCGTGCACATATTGGGACACACATCGGATGAAATGAGGGGTTCAGTGTCTTGCCCAGGGACACTTTGGCATGTGACTGCTGGTGGATTTGAACCCCCAACTCGTGCATTGAAGGACGACTGCTCTAATCACTCAGCCACAGATATACAGCCTGTGTGCAGATGTTTGTCTCTTAAAGGTGCTTTATGTTTCATCTCAGTTTTTTACTCAGTATTTACACGTTGTGCCATCACTACTTTAGCACATTTGAGCTATTTTACCCACTTGTACATCAAAATGTTCGGCTTGTTTAAGACATCACAACTCAGTTTTGGCATTTTGTAGCTAGTATAAGTACCGGTATTGAAATATTTAACTTTATTTACATTATTTTTTCTGATTGATATGAATGAACTATTTAAACCCTTGAAAAACCTTGTGCAGTTTAAAGTGACTTTAGCGATCTTGCCTCATTTTTAGTTTTTAATTATAGTTCTGCTAATTTCAGCTTTTAGCTACAGTTCTGATAATTTTAGCTTTTAACTAGTATTTTTGCTGGTTCAAGATTTTAGCTTTTGTTTTGCAAACTTCAGCACTTCTGCTAATTTAAGCGTTTAGCTATTGTTCCGGTCATTTTAATTTTTTTGCTCTTGTTTTGTTGGCCTTAGATTTTAACTTTCATTCAGCTAAGTTTAGTTTTTAGTTATTATTTTTGGTTTTTAATCTTTGTTTTAGCCACTGTTTTATTAGTTTTAGCTTTTAACTTGTGTCATACACGTGTTATTGGTCAATGGTCAGACAGTAAAAGCAAAGTGCTGACTGTTTGTGACGACATTAAGCTCACCAGAGGTTGAAACATCTGCTCACAGTGTTGGTGTGTGTACACATGCACATGTGTAACTGGATCTTTACAAACAACATGCCTTTCTTTCTGTGTGCAGAACACAGCATGCACTAATGTGCATTTTCTGCAACGTGTTTGATGATTTTACTCATCGTTTAGTGTTTTAGTGTAAAACTGAGGGCGAAAAGTCAGCATGCATTTTTTTCTGTTAGGGATTAAAGGTTTAGAGAGGAGGGGAAATGAGAGTCGCATCAAGCAGCACTAATAATCACATGTGTGTGAGGGGTGTGACTTGATTCTTTGCCTGCACTGCTGTGAAGAAAAACTTCAAAAGATTATTTGCATTACACACTAAGCTTAATAACTTTATTATCACCCTCTATGGAATGGAGAAAGTCAGGTGCTGATAATGCATTTACCCTCATCTGTCTGTTAGCAAAATAACTCATGCATTACTCGACGGATTTTAATGAAGCTTTCAAGAAATAATCATTGGATGTTCGTTTACAACTGATTTATGGCCAGGTTATTCCTAACTCAAGATGGCCTCCACAGCTAATCTAACATATCAGACACAAAATTGATCATAACTCAGTTAATTTTAGCAATATTGAGCTAAAATTTGCTGAAAGTGACACAACCTACTACATAAAATTTGTTTTGTAAGCAGCAAAACTACAGCATTTCTCAGCAACAAATTTGTAACAATTGTAAATAAGTTAGAACATCAACAGAAAATTCAGACATTTATTAAATAGTATTCAATCAGTAAATGCTTGAGCAAGTATTGTGATGCAATTCTTAAAAAACAGAAAAAGGACAGGAGTAGGCCATCTATTCTGTAGACCAAAAGTCCAGGATTGGGATCCATCTCGTCAAGCTTTTCTTGTCAGTCCTGTAGCAATTTCTGCACGTAATGTGCAGTGGAGCAATTGAATTGATTTCTTTGCTTGATCTGAACCACAGCTGCTTGTTGCAGTCTCCCCACCCCAAGTATGCTAGATTACATTGTCAGAATGAAAGCACCTGTGATGCTGAGCTGTGTGACCCTGTGATGGACTTTTGACCTGTCCAGGGTTTATCTGACCCAGAAAGGAAGAAACGGGTAAAGATGAATGGATGGATGAATGGTATCATTATATAGTCACATTCATCTAAAGGCACATTGTGCTGTTAATCTCCTTGTGTCAATCTTACTCTGGTTTTCTTCTGCACTCAACACCAAAGCAAAGTCCTCGTATCTGTATAATCAGGTTAGTTCAGTCCTTGGTAATAAAAATGTTCTGATTCAGATTCAAGAGGATTCCAGGTATAATACATCTGAGTGTCAGTACTTTACATTTTTGTTGCAAACTCACACAGTTTTTCATACACATATTTTAACACTTATCCTGCGCGTGCAGTATTTATTTTTCTTGCATACTAACTGATTCCTTCTTTATCAGCATCATGTGTGTGAATCTATTTAAGGCTTCTGTGTGGGTGGGTGTAAGGAAGGATGTCGGTAGTTGTTCCTAAGTGAGTGTGTTCCTCTGTATATTTAGGCTAAGTCAGGCACAGAAAAGCCTCTCTCTGTGTGTTTAGGCATAATTTTGAAATAGCTGTTTTTATTCCTATAATTATAAATTGCTTCTTTTCTTGTAATGTGAGAAAACTCTTTGAAAGAGCAACAAATGTTCCTGTAAATGCAACAGCTATATTCATCTGTGGTGTTCTTGATTTAGAAAAGATAGGCCAGATAAACAAAGAAATAAATGAATGTCAAACTGTTTGCCCTTTTGTAAATGACAGGAAAACTCTCACACCATCTATAAACTGATGTGTGTTTGTGAATTTTTCATTCAACCTTTATTTACCACATTTACCATTACCACACAACACAAAGATTTTAACACTGGACTCTGTATCATCAAACGGGTTATTCACTAAACTCTCGGTCATGTGCTCATTCAGTTTGCACTACTTCTCATATTTGCACTAATGTTTGTATTACATTACTGCCTATAGTCATACTACTGTTTACATTTACTGTTTACATACTACTGGTTACATTCAATGTTTACATTTATTAATACTGTTTACATTTATTACTACTGTTTACATTTATTACTACTGTTTACATTTACACTACTTTTATATCTACACTATTATTACACTATTATTGTTATTATTGTTTTTCTCTTGCATTTGTTGTTGGATGTAACTGGGACCCTGTGTACATAATCTCGTTTTCAACACATGTACTACATGCGGTGCAAATGACAATAAATTCTCTCTGACTCTCTGACTCTGACTCTGACTACTGCTGATACATATACAGTATTCTCTGACCAGCCTTATTTAAGGATGCCCAATGTGCCTTACTGCATATGCCACTTTTGCCTCTATAACAACATCAACTACTACCTCATACATATACTGTGTACATTAACTCATATGCTGCTTTGCCACTTTGCAAATGTCAATGCTAGAACCTTTAGTTTATTTTATAGTTATACTTTTTATACTTTTTCTATACTAGTATGCAAAAACTCAGGACAGTATTATGTTCATTAAATGTTTAGTGTTTTAGTTTTAGAGTTGGTGTAAATTTTCATACTCTTGTACCACTATGCAAAAACTCAGGACAGTGTTACAGCTTTACTATTTTATGCTTATGTCTATTATTATATGTTTCAGTGTTTCAATGTTTAAATAGTTACTGTTGCACCGAGGGACTGAGAGAAACGCAATTTCAATTCTGTGTATGTCCTGTACATATTGCAGTTCTGACAATAAAGTTGACTTTGACTTTGACTTTGATTTAGGCAGGTAAATCCCATTGAGCCTCGAGGACTCATTTACAAGAGAGACCTGGTTACAAACAAAGAATGATGACAACAGCAACAGTAGATTTTCCTTGGACAATCAACAATAGACAAACACAAGAGAGAAATACAGATTTTTTTTAACAAGTTAAAACAAAGACGTCAAAGTAGCAAAAGAGCTAGATTATAAGGTAGATGTAGAAAACTAAAAACAGGAACATGTCTGCATTGGTTCCAGGATTCCAACAGATTCTTAAAACCATTTAGAGAGGTCAAGGTCGAGAGCTTCAGATCTTTTTGTAAAGATATTCCATGAAGCAGGAGCAGAATAGGAGAAGGCCCTTTTGCCAAGTTCAGTCCTCACTGACGGAACACTGCAGGTAATCATGTCCTGAGAGCGCACGCTGTAGCTGCACTCACGCAGAGACATGTAGGAGGAGATGTATGAGGGCAGCAGACCAAGAAGTGATTTAAAGATGAAAATGTACCAGTGGAAGAGTCTGCGTGAGGTTAATGATGTCCAGTTAACCAGTGAATACAGGGTGCAGTGGTGGGTACGATAATCACAGCCAGTTATGAATCTTAGTGCACCATGATAGACAACATCCAACATCCGCAGGGTGCTTGTAGGAGCATTCATGTAGAGAATGTCACCGTAATCAATGGAGGGAAGGAAAGTCACAGATACAAGGCGTTTCCTAGCATTCAGTGTTAGACATGATCTGTTTCTGAAAAAGAAACCCAGTTTAACTTTCAGTTTCTTTACTAGGTTTTCCACATGGAGCTTAAATGAGAGATGTGAATCTAACAGTGATACCCAAATATTTAGGAATCAACAAACTCAATAGGACACCATTTGAGGATAAAATCAGAGGAAGAACTGCTGGGACAGACTTCCTATTTGAAAAAAGCATCCCCTTGGTTTTATCAGCATTTAGGACAAGTTTGAGACGAAACAAATCTGATTGGATGATGTCAAAAGCGGATTGCAAAAGCTGGAAAGCCTTAGCAACTGTTTTAGCTCGACTATAAATAACTGTGTCATCAGCATAGAAATGTAAGGATGCATCAGGGATGCTCTGATCTACATTACCTATGTAGATTGTAAAGAGGGTGGGTCCTAAGACTGAGCCTTGTGGTACACCATTATGGTGGGGGAGTGGTGGCGCAGTGGTTAGAGACGGTGGGCCTGTGATCGGAAGATTGCTGGTTCAAGCCCCGGTACCGACAACGTCAAAAAATGTGGGTGGAAAAAGGTGAAACACCCACACCTGCCTCCACCCTCATTCGCCCCACTCTGGGCCTGAGCAAGGCCCTTAACCCCCACCATCTGCTTCCTAAACAGGTCTCTCTTGAAAATGAGTTCTCATGGCTCAATGAGACTACCTGTATAAATAAAGGGTAAATGAAAAATGAAAAAAAAAATATGACCCTTATTGGACTTGTAACGTTTTTGTGTCCCCAAACTCATTTGGTGCAAAAACATTTTCCAGTCAAAGGCCTAGCATTACTTAGAGGAATGCATATCACCCGCCATCTACAATAATTTTACTTTAAAATCATGATGAAATCATTTCCTCATGATTATGATGAAAGAGAACAGTTGTAGTGGGTTTGGTCAAATCTTCAAAATTACATTGTACTGTATATTTATATGCAGTACTAAGAGATCTAAGAGTATTTGTTCCAAATCACTTTATCTGATAATAATTTCTCTTGTTTACAGGTCATATACAGTAGTTAGGTATATTACTGTTTTATTAGCTCAGGTGATGTCTTTAATCCTTTGATTTTAATTTTCTTGTCCTGCCCCATACATTTTATGATTGTCTATTGTTGTCGTTGTTGTCATCATTCTTTGTTGAAAACAGGTCTCTCTTGTAAATGAGTCCTCAAGACTCAATGGGATTAACCTGCCTAAATAAAGGTTAAATTAATGGAAAAAAAGAGTCACATGCTATGGTCATGAGCTTTGGGTTGTGACCGAAAGAACGAGATCTCGGATACAAGCAGCTGAAATGAGTTTTCTCCGCAGGGTGTCTGGACTCTCCCTTAGAGATAGGGTGAGAAGCTCAGTCATCCGGGAGGGACTCGGAGTAGAGCCGCTGCTTCTCCACATCGAGAGGAGCCAGTTGAGGTGGCTCGGGCATCTGGTTAGGATGCCTCCTGGACGCCTCCCTGGTGAGGTGTTCCGGGCATGTCCCACCGGGAGGAGACCCAGAGGAAGACCCAGGACACGCTGGAGGGACTATGTTTCTTGGCTGGCCTGGGAACGCCTTGGGATTCCCCCGGAGGAGCTGTCCAAGTGGCTGGGGAGAGGGAAGTCTGGGCCTCCTTACTTAGGCTGCTACCCCAGCGACCCGATCCTGGATAAGCGGAAGAAAATGGATGAAATGAAATGCATGGAGTCACATACAATATTTTTCGCTGCGCAAGTTGCACCTTTTTGCAATAAATTTGCAAGTCCTGCGACTTATACACAGAAGCAACTATTATATATGTTTTCCCCATATTTATAACCCAATTTTTGGCTGAGATCTGACAATTTCATTAATTCTGAAATGAAAAATATTAAATATTACCATCTGCAGCCGCCAGAGGGCCCTCGAGCATTATAGGAAGCCAAGTGTCTCATAAACGTTAAAAGTGGCTATTACTGAGACACTTGTCTTTCCATAGAGCCACCTTCGTCTCGCTCAGGAGCTCCTGGAACAAACATCAAATCAGCTGCATTTCGCTGTGCCGCCCAGGAGAAATAATAATAATAATAATAATAATGGCCCTCATGCACGAAAATGTTCGTATTTTTATCCTAAATTTCTCCTACTTTTGTTCGTACGAAGCGTTCGTACGAACATGCCACGTCAGATCCAACAAAGTCTTCTATCGTCAGGAAATGTGTGTATATGAGCTGTGTAAATAATGATGAATCCCACCTGTTCTATTCACCTGCTCGTGCACGCGAGAGGTTATTTACATAATTCCCACCCCTCAAAACACCATATAAGGATATAGTTTCCTGCCACCGCGAGCAGGAAGTGTCCATTCATTCCGGCTTTTATGCGTCAGAAAACACACAAACGCGTTTGGCGAATTAAAATTGACTCGCCTTTGATCATAGTGTCAGCCCCGGATCTGAGCGCAGACCCACACAGAATACAGATGACATCAGTGAGCGCCCACAGTCAACAGGCAGTTTATATTAAAAATGACATGAAACAACTGAATAAGCTGGTTTCGCTTTTTTCTCCCCTGTCTCTGCAGCGGCGCTGTGTATGTGTGTGTGTGTGTGTGTGTGTGTGTGTGTGTGTGTGTGCCGACAGTGGCACGGGGTGGCACGACAGTGGCGCGTGGCGTGGTGGCGCGGGGGGGCGCGTTGCGTGGCACACGGTGGTCGACATGAGTGGCGCGGGGGGGGGGGCGCGTTGCGTGGCACACGGTGGTCGACATGAGTGGCGCGGGGGGCCACGCGCGGGTGGCGCAAGGTGGTTGCGCGGGGCGCGTTGCGTGGCACACGGTGGTCGACATGAGTGGCGCGGGGGGGCGCGTGGCGTGGTGGCGCGGGGGCGCGTTGCGTGGCACACGGTGGTCGACATGAGTGGCGCGGGGGGCCACGCGCGGGTGGCGCAAGGTGGTGGACGTGGGGGGGGGTGTTGAAGCCGCTTTAATTAAACCAATATGTGTGGTTGCATTTAATTGTTTTTAAACTCAAAATATTTTCTAAATAACGAAATATAAAGTTATTAGTGGAGAAAAGGCCGTCTGGATAACAGCAGACCGACTCCTCGTAAAATATACGACAGGTCTGGACCACACGTAAATTTTGTTCGTATCTGAAAAAAATCCTAGGATACGAAAACATTGTTGGATGCCACAAATGATCCTAAATCACTCGTACGCACAGTATAAGAACAAATCTGTGCGTACGAACGGTTCGTGCATGAGGGCCAATAATTTTATTTAAAAGTGCCTTTCAGGACACCCAAGGACACTTAAAGCTGCTATATGTAACTTTTCTAACAATATATTTTTAACATATTTCTTCACTCTGTCACTAGACTGATGTTAGAGAGGTAATCTCTGAAAAAAACTTAAAAAAAAATATTGTCCCCTTGCTTCTCCAGGTGGTAAATAGGCATTTCTAAAAAGAAAAAGTGACCCGCCGTTAACCAGCCAATAAAAACAGAGCTTGAATTTGAATCAGCCAATAAAAACAGAGCTTGAATTTGAATTTCAGCAGACCATGGGAGAGCAGAGCCTGAGGGAGAGGGATCAGAATGCTTTGCCTGTTGAAATTTTTTCTAAGTGCTGCAGTTCTACAGAAACAGCAGACTGAACCTTTAACAAACCAATACAGTTCAAACATTATCAGTGACAAATTGAAATATAAAATACATAAAGATTATAAAATGCAAAAATAATTAAAATACATTTAGTAAAGTTAATGATAAGCTAGTCTAAAGAGATGTGTTTTCAGGGCTGTCTTGAACAGAGAAAGGGAGGTGGTGTTTCGAAGGTCTGGTGGTAGAGCGTTCCAGAGGTGAGGGGCAGAGCAGGTGAAGGCCCTGCTCCCCATGGTGGAGAGGCGGGCAGAGGGTACATGGAGATGTAGCGAAGAGGAGGATCTGAGAGAGCGTGATGGGATGGAGATTTGTAGGAGGTCAGATAGATAAGGAGGGGCAAGGTTGTGGATAGATTTGAACGTGAGAAGTAGAATTTTGAAGATGATGCGTGATTTAACCGGGAGCCAGTGGAGCTGCTGCAGGACAGGAGTGATGTGGTTATAGTAGGAGGTTTGAGTGATGACACGGAAATGCAGCTGATTTGACCATTAAAGTGCATTTATGAAGGAAAAGTTCAGCTAAGATACACTTTTGCTATAACGTCGAACAAACAAACAATTGTTTTTCAGTGTTAATCTTGTTAAATTCTTGTTAAAGGTTCACTATGTAACTTTGTAATGCAGTCTGTAACTTTTCTAACAATATATTTTTAACATATTTCTTCACTCTGTCACTATCTACTGACAGACTGATGTTAGACAAAGTAATCTCTGAAAAAAACTATAGTCCCCTTGCTTCTCTATCAGCATTTATAAAAACACTAAAAACACAGAGTGACCCGGACAATGACCAGCCAATAAAAACAGAGTTGTTTGTCACGCCCCAACCCACGCCCCCGCCTGTCCCAGCCTCAGCGCCGCGCACATTCTCATTCAAAGGATTGCAAAGCGATGCAGGACTGATTTGTATGTGACACAAATGTATTAAATATCCCTTCTTCATCCCAGAGCTGGACTTTTATTTTGTTTTTTTGCCAAAAGTCAAGTGATCGCTTCATCCTTCACTGACAGGAATGAGGAAATGGATTTGTCACGAGCGGAAAAAAAACTCATGTCCAACGTGGCTGCGTGAAGCTCTGCTGATTTCAGGGTGTTTTTGTGTTGTTGGACCAGTGCTTCATGGTTTTATTTTATTTTTTAGAACGTTTTATTAACATATAACACAGAATATTGAAGCGGCTCAGAGCGGACATGCAGCAGGGGGCGGAGCTGAACTGAAGTTCAGTAGACCACGGACTGGAGTCCGGAGCACAACAGAAAGTTACACATATCACCTTTAAAGTCCTCCCGTGTACGTGGCCGTTATTTGGCACAACACAGGCCCACCTTTCCAGGTGATCAGCAGTGACACATAACAAACACGGCACGTTAGCGGTGATGCATTATAGATGCGACTTGTATGGCGAAGCAACATATTTATGTTTTTTTTACACTTTATTAGACATTTTTGGACTGATGCGACGTGTACGGTGGCAAATACGGTACATTTAGTTTAATAGGACTTTTTAATAAATGGTACACATAAATGAAAATGAGACATAGACAAAGCAGGATGTGTGAGTGTGTGTTGGATGAGTGTTTGTGCGTTTTAAAAGGAGCCATGGGGGCTTTATAGTTTTTAAAACCAGGGGGGCCACAGAAACCTTTTGGACTCACTGCTTAGCACCCAAATGTCAGGAGACCACAGACACGGGAGAGAACATGAGACACAAACATCCTGTATCAACATCCACTCTTATTATCTGTCTGGTTCACACACGCAGCCTCACAAGCACAGTTTGTCACGTTAATGCTCACAGAGCGCACTTAGCAAGTGCAGTGTTAAGCTTTGTAAACCAAAGTGAGTAAAACTCTCTTCTGACAGATTTGACCCAGTTTGTCTCACGCAGATCGCAAGCTTTTTATATTAAATTTCGCAGAAAGATTAAAAGCATTTAAGTCAAAAACTCAACATTTACAAACGTTTTCATACAGAATAAATATCATACACATGTAACATAAAGAAGAAAAATGTCTAATGGTGAAAAAATGAGGCAGGATGCTCAAATGCCTAGAATATGTACATTTAATCTGTTAGCATTCAGATTATGTTATGGGGATCAGTCTCAGCTACTACCACATCAAAGTTTAGGTCGCTTTCTTTAAAACTGACTGGGTCTTCTCGAATGTTTTTAGGTAAACTGCCTGCGGCAAACAACTTGATATTGACCAAGCAGTACCTGGACATGAAACATTATGGAAACTAAACAGTCAAAATTATTAATCAAAGTGGCCGAAGACTCAATGAACCGGAAAGGCAGGAAATGTGATGAGATTATCTGTTTCAGCTAAGCAGGTTTATGACCCGTGGGATAAACGAGAGCTCAAATCTTCAGCGGTCTCCTCCTTTTTTTTTACTACGGTGCTTTCTGTGCAAGTGACGTAAAGCAGCAGTTGCTTCAGCTGATGTGATCATTGCAGCCAAAGCAGTTCTCCGCAGCTTTATAACACTGATTTATCAGCAGCTTGAACTGTAACATTGCAGCATAACCTTTATGCTAAGAGTCAGTTGATTTACATTTTCTAACAAGTATCACAGCTTAAAATTTAGCAACTTTTTTTTAATAGAGAAAATGTTTCTACATTACTTTCCAAATAAATAGAGACAGACTATTTTAAAGGGGACCACAGATGCAAAATTTACTTTTTAATGTTTTTTTTTTACTCTACTTTGGGTATTTACTTCTTAAAAAAACAGTCCTAGGGCCAAAGAAATGCACCCAGTGGTATATTTGCTCTAAGTAGATTAATTTTTCTGGGATATAAACGTCTCATTTTCAAATCCGCGCGCTTGTGACGTCACAAGCGCCAGGACAACCCACCCCAAACCTGAATCCAGCCCCTCACCTAGCAACCCCTGGTTAGGCTCAACCCAGAGCCATATATATAGAGAGTTCCGACACACTTTGATCTCGCCGACAGGCGGTCAATCGTTCCAAACAACGGCTATGGAAACCTTGTGGAGCTGCGCCCTCTGGTGGCGACGGAGCGCTACTGCAGGCAGCTTCAGACTGTAACCAGAGCCATGGAACAAATCGCCCCCTCCATGACCCACGTGACTTCCGCATTCCATTCTTACAATGGAACTCTATGGAAGTGTCGCAACTCTCACTTTATATGGCTCTGGGCTCAACCCACTTCAGTATAAAAGACGTGACGGTTGTTTTTCCTGATTTCATCTCATCTTTTGTTTAAATGTTCTTAATTTCATGTGTACAGCACTTTGTTGCAGCTGTGGTTGTTTTAAATGGCTTTATAAATAAAGTATAATTGTTATTTTTACGTTTTAGTTCAATTTTTAGCGTATTAGCGATCGCTCCCAACGCGCAGCCGGCAGAAATAAAACGAGCAGACCGCCGGCGAAGGGACCATCTGCGGGCGGGAGCTGCTGGGAACTGCTGGCTTTTGAGGACCAAGGGTCCGGTCAGAGGTTGCCTCATACGGATAAATTAACTGGAGACACTCGGTGAACTTTGTGTGTGTCTGGACTGGAGCAGCGATCGCTCCCAAAAGCGCCGCATGCAACGAGCGGAGCTGGCGGTGTGCCGGAGGAGGAACGAGCTAACATTAGCCTCGGATTCGGGTGGGCTAATGCCTAAAGGGAGCAGCAAATGGCGGCGCGCGCAGACGGCTTTCGGTAAGTTATCTTAAGCTAGCACTAACAGTAAGTCAAATGAGTAATAAAAAAAGAGCTAATTTTAAAACAACAACAGATTAGAGATACAGAGGGCGGAGTTAATGTAAACAGATTTTTGAAGGGCGTGGCCTTCAGAGCTCATTATCATAAACAGCCTGTTCAGAACGGAAATGAGAAAAGGCAGAACTAAAAAGGGGATGTCTTATTATCTAAGAATTATTTTGTGCATTAAATTGAATGAACATGGTCTGGATAGCCCACAGACATACCATAAAAATTTATAAAACCAATATGTGGTCTCCTTTAAGTATACTTGTACAGTATTGGCATCAATACTGATTATAAAGGCTGTTTTAAAATGGACTAGATGTTTGTGTTTTGCTGAAAGTAAAGTTCTGTGCATGCATATGCACACCTTTTCTTGCCATATGATTACTGGCTGCATGTTTGTATTCAGCACCTTCCTCCTTCACCTACTTTCTCGTACAGCACAGCCTGCTGCCGTGACAACTGTGGTCATGGAGACTTGTGGAGGATCAACTGAGAAGACTCTCATCGGGCGAGATAAAGGTGTGGAGAGGCACACTGAGAGGAAATGAACGAAAGAGCATAAAGGACAAGAGGTGGTCAGAAGGGGACAGAGTGCAAGCAGAACAGGGTTGGAGGAGTGCAAGGAGGTGATAATAAAGAGGAAGAATAAACCTCAGAACAGGAAGAAGGAGAGGCTGTAGGTGCTAAAAGTTGTATTAAAGTTGGAGAGAAGGTTAAAGTTGAATTAAAATACGAAGGTTCATAACAAAGATTTCTCTAACCACCAACTGATTAAATGCAGGTGTAAGCAATATGCTGAGTGCTGAAAGAGTTTGCCGAACTTTGCTAAAGAAGCTAAAACTGACTTAGCAGAATCAGAATAAGCATTTTTTTAATCATTGCAACGAAGTACAGTGAGATTATGTTCTTGCAGTTGTCCGAAAGATGAGCGGAGTGCACGTTGCTGCTGCTCTTAAGAGTGCGGCCCCTAGATAGAAAGTGGGGAAAAGGCAATCATTTATTTATTTATTATTATTTATCAACCTTTATTTAATCAGGCAAATCACATTGAGATCACATATCTCGGGGCGGCCGTGGCGTAGTGGTAATGGCAGTCGTCCCCCGATCGGAAGGTTGGAGGTTCGAATCCCGGTTCCCCACACCATGTGTCGTTGTGTCCCTGGGCAAGACACTTAACCCCGAGTTGCTCCCGGTAGGACTGGAAGGCGCCTTGCATGGCAGTCGCCGCTACCGGTGTATGAATGTGTGTATGAATGGGTGGATGGTTGGTATTGTAAAGCGCTTTGGGGCTCCTCACAGGGGGCTGGAAAGCGCTATATAAATAAGCTCCATTTACCATTACCNGCCGTGGCGTAGTGGTAATGGCAGTCGTCCCCGATCGGAAGGTTGGAGGTTCGAATCCCGGTTCCCCACACCATGTGTCGTTGTGTCCCTGGGCAAGACACTTAACCCCGAGTTGCTCCCGGTAGGACTGGAAAGCGCCTTGCATGGCAGTCTGCCACTACCGGTGTATGAATGTGTGTATGAATGGGTGGATGGTTGGTATTGTAAAGCGCTTTGGGGCCCCTCATAGGGGGCTGGAAAGCGCTATATAAATAAGCTCCATTTACCATTTACCATATCTCTGTTGCAAGGGAGGCCTGGGCCTGAAGGCAACCTAACATTCACGTTTTTGGTCTGTGGGAGGAAACCGGAGTACCTAGAGAAAACCCACACAAGTACAAGAAGAACATGCAACTCCACACAGAAAGACCCCCAGGTCCAACCTGGGATTGAACCCAGGACTTTCTTGCTGTGAGGCAACAGTGCTAACCACTGAGCCATCATGCCTCCATGTCATAAAGGATAGTGGTATTACAAAAAAGATCTTCACACCTTGTTCTTATCAGGACACAATTTAAGATGTCAAAAAACACGACCAGCAAGCACATTTATAGATACAGTACATATGCATTTGATGACAACATGGTGAGATTTGTCCATGAAGCACTTCCAGATAACACCATAGACCTGATAAGATGTTGACGTCAGTCGGTACAGCTCTGATAAGCATTCACAGAAGTTCTTGGGGTGGGGTGGGGTAGGGGGTCATGATTGATAGAGCCTTCTTAATTTACATATATACCAGGAAAAATTTGATGTCAACCTGCTTCAAGGCAGAACGGGGGAGTCAGATTCAGATAATCCACGGTTGTTGATTTTTTTCAGGCAGACTGCTATTTCTCGACAGCCTTGAGTTCTGTTGGTACTTTTGATGATCCAAAATGGCCAGATTCGTGGGCATTCCACTTGTCCGTGCTTATTAGCTCCTTCCAAGGTCGTCCCCAACATTCTAGCAAGTCTCAGAAGGCGCAGGTTTCCTGCGATTCTCACAAATCGCTTCCATAATACGGTTTAGCTCATAAATCAGATGATTTTCAGTGCTCGAAGCACAAACCAAACCTTCACAAAAGGTTGGCAACATTGCCATGGCCAAAACTCCTGCTGCCTTCTTCTTTAATAGGTGATAACGTACTGTAGGTATCCATCCATCCATCCATCCATTTTCGTCCGCTTATCCGGGGTCGGGTCGCGGGGGTAGCAGCCTAAGTAGGGAGGCCCAGACTTCCCTCTCCCCAGCCACTTGGAGCAGCTCCTCTGGGGGAATCCCAAGGCGTTCCCAGGCCAGCCGAGAAACATAGTCCCTCCAGCGTGTCCTGGGTCTTCCTCTGGGTCTCCTCCCGGTGGGACATGCCCGGAACACCTCACCAGGGAGGCGTCCAGGAGGCATCCTAACCAGATGCCCGAGCCACCTCAACTGGCTCCTCTCGATGTGGAGAAGCAGCGGCTCTACTCCGAGTCCCTCCCGGATGACTGAGCTTCTCACCCTATCTCTAAGGGAGAGTCCAGACACCCTGCGGAGAAAACTCATTTCAGCCGCTTGTATCCGAGATCTCGTTCTTTCGGTCACAACCCAAAGCTCATGACCATAGATGAGGGTGGGAATGTAGATCGATCGGTAAATTGAGAGCTTTGCCTTTCGACTCAGCTCTCTCTTCACCACGACAGACCGGTACAGAGCCCGCTTCACTGCGGATGCCGCACCTATCCGCCTATCGATCTCACGCTCCTACTGTGATACTGTAGGTATCTGTCAGTACCAAAAAGCAGAAACCCTTCTATCATGATTCCAATGATAAACATCTTCAGTGCCCTCCTGAGACAACACGGAAAGGCACATCAACTTCCAAACCCCCCCACGGATCCATGACTTACCCTGCCGCGTGCGTCTCAGCGGGGCATGAGGGTTCTCCAGGACCTTGTCACTTGGTTGAAATCTTTTTATCAATTGCGTTGAAAGTCCTTCTGACCAGATCCATGACAGTAGTTTACGATTTGGAAGATGTGTAAATAGAAGCTCCGATACACAAGACAGAGCAAAAAAGCAGGAGGTGGACTGGACAGGGAAGAAAAGCATCCGTCTTGCTCGAGAACGAGTGAGGGAAAAATTAAAGCTTCCAGATATTAAAGCTTAAACAAAACAAACAAAAGCAACAACAACAAAAAACACAGAATACTAGCTAAAAGCCAAAAAGAGCTAAATAATAGCTAAAAGTCGAAGCAAGCAAAATAAAGTAAATGAAAGCTAAAAACTAAAAGTAGCAAAATGGTATCTGTAAGTAAACGCTATGTGTTGTCATCATTGTATGTTTCCATGCAATGACAAAATTAGTTCTCTGCATTTAACCCATCACACATGAGATACACGCAGGTGGAGCAGTGGGCAGCTATGTAGGCGCCCAGGGAGCAAATAGAGATTGGGTCAGGGACACCACGACATGTGGGGACGGCGGGCAGTGGAGCCGCATCTTTCTGGTCCCAGGTCGGCTGCCCTACCTCTACCCCATTTCAGCCCCTTCTAAAAGCTAAAACATAAAAACTATAGCTAAAGGTGTAGCAAAAGACTACGGTAGGTAAAAAAAAGTAGCAGAATGGTAGCCTAAAATAGTGCAGGCTAGCTAAAAGCTAAAAGTAACCAGCAGATGAGTTTTTTAAATATATGAATGGCTAAAATTGCACAAAGTATGCAGAAGTAGATAGATTCCAAAAACGTACAACCCCACTAAAACCATGAAAACAGTACTGTGTGTGGTGAATCTTCATTCATTCAATAAATCCTATAGTTGACCGGTGTTTCTGATGGCTGTCTCCACACACACACACTGATCAAACCATGTGTGTCACAGAGAAGCACGACAGTGATGCTGCTGCAATCTCTTTAATACCAACTCTGGATTAGTTTGGAGGTTTTGGTGGTCAGCCAGTACCAACACTGGCTGTTTCTACTGTGGATGTAGCCATGCTCGGTCTTCTGACATCTGGATTATGAATATTTTAAAGTAAAAATAGATCCTAGCTACAACTGCACAGATCTAACTGGAGAGGCAGAGCAGCAGGACAGGAGGAAACAAGAGGCTGAATTCAGCTGCTGAGCCGTTGGTGAACATGGACTGATGCTTATTCAGAGATATTAAAGAAGGTGCAGACTAGTTCAGTGCAAAATGGGTAATTTTTATTAGTGGCATCATGGCATGTGATTTATAAAGAGCACAGTGGTATGAAAAGACAGCTCATGCTCAATAATCCAGGTACCAAATCCAATAATTCTCAGTCGGGTCATCTGGACAGTGAGCATGAACTTTCTTGCCTTGAACCACTTTGGCTGTGGCTGTCTGCCTGGGAGGAGTCGACGAGGGCCCCCAGAAACCGTCTTGGCTCCAGCAAACTGGTTGGTCCACTTAAGGTGTTTACTGCTTGCTGGGGAAACAGTTTGCTGGAACTCCTCTGACTGATGAGGCCCTCCGAATGGAGGGTGAAATGTTTCTATAAAAAAGAAACTGTCCAGATGACCCGACTGAGAATTATTGGAGCACAGTGGTATATCTCCCTTATTACACAAATACATTTTACTGCATGTTTCTTTCATTCATGCACTTTAAAGGACTTTCATGATTTATAAGTTTGTTAATTAGCAAGAATCATTTCCTCTGTATTATCTTCTGTAATCAACATCTAAAGACAGCACACGATGAGTCTGTTTCTGGAGATGAGAGATCAGTGGCAGATAAGACAAAGATAAAGATGAACACAGACATGAAGTGAAGAAGGAACAGGGAACTGGTAGAAACATGAAGGATGCAAACATAACGTAGGAGAGGTGAGAGACTGAGACTATCACTTGTCTGTGCTTCTTTATTTATGGCCAGGATTTTAAAAAAAAGAAGATAATCTTGATTTATTTTTGTAAGTTTAAAATGTGGTGTGATAAACTTATGTTGTTACACAACATATACGCTTTAACTTTGAATATAAAAATGAATAACTGGTCATCTAATTGCTCATTTTCTTGTGGTGACTGTATTTTCTTGCTGAAATGTAGCTTGTTGTCATGGAAACCATTGTCATGCCAAGTAAATTTAACCATAAACAAGATAAAATGTTGAGGACATACTTCCAGGCAAAAAATATAGATGTGATCTCGAATGTGTCAAAATGTAAAATTTATTTCTAAAGAGGATAAAAATGTTACATGACATTTATTCACTGATGTTTTCTAGTTTTTTTAAGTTTCAGGATTCTCTTCTCTGCCATTCTTTAAAAACAGAGTCCTGAGATGAGGGTTTGAAGAGTTGGTTAGACATGATAGGGCTATAGAGAGAGAAACTAGAGAAATCAAAAACATTTACAAAATTGTGCCCAGATTTTTAGTGAGTGTTTTATAACTGGATTTATAACAGTTGTAAGTGGTGGAAGCGGGAATGAGGATCCCAAGACCATTTCCCAGAACACTGTGACTCCATCTGGGCTGTCAGGCCTGTTGTAATAGAATGACCAGAAAGCTAGACAGTGCAAGTTTGCTGCCCAATAATAAAAGCAGAAATTTGGAAGGGCAAGAGCAAGACCGCCTGCGGCCTTAGTTTTTTGTAGACATGTCTTATTTAAGCGTGGACGTTTTCCTTGCCACAGATATGATGAAATGATGGAATCTAACTGAACAAAGAATGAACCAGGGATAAAAACAGGAATATTTTGAAAGAGATATAAAAACTTAGGTGAAGTAACCATCTTGACTGAGTTAATACGGCCTATGAGGGATGTGGAAAGCGGTGACCATTGGGATAATGCCTGCTTTGTCTGATTCAACAGAGAGACAAAATTGTCAAAAAGAACAAAAAGTTTCAGGATTCTCAATATTTTTTATTTATCTGTGTCAACAAACTAAAAAAAAATCTAATAATCAATGGATGTGCATGTACAGTTAATTAACTATTGGAGAAAATCCAATTCAAGATGGCTGCCACAACTAGTCAGCCCTAACTCTAAAATGGCTATAACTGAGTTATTTTCCAGATATTAAGCTGACATTTGGCATGCCCAATAATCCAGGTAAAAAATCCAACAAAGTTCAGTCAGGTCATCTGGATTTTATTTTTACATTTTATTTATTTTTTGTTGGGACATTTCGCCCTTCATCCAAAGGACTTCATCAATCCGCGGAGCCACTAACAATCACAGTCCCACAAGCAGCGTCCTCCCATACCAACCAAAATGCTGGTGATAAGATGGTTTCTGGGGCCCGCCCTCTCCCCCGTCGACTCTGCTGAAGCAGCCTTAGCCAAAGTGGTTCAAAACGTCAAAGTTCATGCTCAATAATTTATGCTTTTTACTTGGATTATTGAGCATGAACTTTGATGTTTACAACCACTTGGCTATGGCTGCCTCAAAAGAGTTGATGGGGGAGAGGGCGGGCCCCAGAAACTATCTTAGCACAGCAAACGTGTTGGTCCATTATGTGAATGCGCTGCTTGTGGGAATCAGTTTGTTGTGGCTCCTCGGACTGATGAAGTCCTTTGGATGAAGGACGGATGAAACGTCTCAACAACAACAACAAAACGAAGTTCAGATGACCCGACTGAACTTTGTTGGACATTTGGTGTTGTAGTATTAAAGACTAATTCCCAACACATCCCTTGGCATGCTAGGCGATGGGGGGATGTATAATCCTTCAAGGAGTGATAGCATTTCATTTTAGATTTAATTTTACTTAAAAAAGAATTGAGATAATAATGTGCAATTAGTATGTTTTCAAAAGTTTTAATCTGACACGTTAATGTTATTCTTAAATTAGTGTCTAACAAAAAAATAAACAAAAAAATAAATAAAATGAAACATGCTATTATTTATTAAAGTAGTCCAGATGAGGGATGGTTCTCAATGACCTAAATAAAACCCTGAGG
Organism: Garcialebias charrua; assembly: GCA_038048925.1. NCBI lineage: Eukaryota > Metazoa > Chordata > Actinopteri > Cyprinodontiformes > Rivulidae > Garcialebias > Garcialebias charrua. Next base: position 37,278 of record JBBPBX010002110.1, on the reverse strand, counting down.
CGTGAGCTCACCTTATTTTTAGACATGGGATAGAAAAATGACAAGTTTGTCAAAAATCCAATGAATGTCCCAAAAAGATTTCATCAAGACTTAGTGAGCTTATTTTAAAATACATAAAATCAGGGTATAATAAGCCTTTTTATTGGTGATATCAGCGACTCTGCTGTGAGTCTATGAAACGTCCAGCCTTGGCCTTTCTTGACCTCGTTAATCTCATTAAGACCAAAGGGAACGAGGGCTAATAGAAGCTGATTATCCTGCTTCTGGCTGTCTGGCTGACTCACCTTCATACATGGTGTGCACCCCCAACACACACACACTGACCTACTAAAACACTTTCACCTTATACATAAACTACAACCACCTACCCAACCTTCCCATTCATTCAGTAAGCACCATACAGATGGTGAGTGGAGGTGGTGCTGCACGTCAGTCCTCGTAAACAACTACAGCTTGTCCTCTTCTCACTGGTTTCGATGTTTACGCAGGAGCTGTCTGACCAGACCGTGGTTTGTTCACCTGTTGAGTTTTGATTCAGTTCATGTTTAACTTAAACTTTTCTTTTTATTTAGCTGAGCTCTATAATCATTTCCTGTTTAAAACCATGTGATCCGGGCTGGCGTCAGTCGCACACAGAGCATTATGGGAGGCTCCAGTACGCGTTGGGTGGGGGTGAGGATGATGAGGGTTAGACTGACACATACACAAACTACACACACCGGCTGACATGAGCCATGCAGCATTGAATGTTATGTCAGCTCATGTTATCATCAGTTAGGGAGGTGACATCGACTGAGCCTTCGACTGCTCTGTGTGTGTGTGTGAGTGTGTGTGTGAGTGTGTGCGTTGTGATGCTGCCAGCTGATTTGTTAGGTAGGTCAGGCATGATGATGGGGCTGGACTAGTCCTTCTTTTGAATCAATCGTGTATAAACACACATACTATTAGGGGTTTGATACTGGAATATAAAAAAGTCCTTAAAAGTATTTTATAATATATTGATACAATGAAACATAATGTGAAGTAATGTTACAATGTGCTTTATTTTTTCCCCTTGGGAATATGATTTGTTTTAGTCTCATTGCCTTTATAAAAATAAAAACATTATTTAATAAACCTGATCTCAAACGGTGCAAACGAGATCTACCAGTAGGATTGTTTGCCTAATATCAATATATTAAATCTATCTGTTACAAATAAAGTCCAGTTGATCCTGAATTGAACGCCTTTTTGATATATTAAATCTATAAACACAATCAGATATATTTTTTTTTACAGTTTTACATGATGTTTTCTGCAGCACCAAGAACTGTAAGTATTTTGACTGAATAGGGAAATCTGAGTCTTTTAAATGATTCAGTCTAAATAATGTTTTATCAATTTGCTTCATACAACAACAAAAAAAAAAAAAAAGTGGCATAAATGTTTTTAAATGTGGTAATTTTGGTAATTTCTAAGTGTAGCTTGTTTCAAATAAACAATTTTCACAACTTTTTGTTCAGGCAGACCTCACTGTGGATCATCAAGTGCATGAGCTCCAGAGAAATGAGACTGAAACAATTACTGCTAGGAGCAAATGTTCACAATATTTGTTGCAAAGTATTACAATGGCTATATGCTTATGCTAGTTCATTAATTATCCTGAATCAATTATTTATGAAAACTAAAACACAGTTAGATGATCAAAATAACGCTACTTTCCTAGTTAACAATAATCAAAAAGTACTATTTGACATCTGGCATTAAATGTTGTAAGTGCAGGGATAGAGCAGGAGATGCCAGGTAAAATGAATATTTAAAGTTTATTTTAAATAAACAATAAAACTCTGACGGGGCAGCATAACTTTAACAAGGAGGGAGATGACACGAAGAGAAGAGCAGACCATGACACCGTGGAAGGGTTATATAGATAATGAACGGATACCAGGGGAGTGAAAACACACAGACTAAATACTAGACGCTAATCAAGTTCAAGTATCTTTATTGTCATTTGCATCACATGTACATGAGATGGAACAAAACTGTATACTCAGGGTCCCAGTTACATCCAAAAATAGCAACAAAAAAGTATAAAAAGCAACAGTAAACCATATAAGGATCTAAGATGTACACTAAGATATATGCTAAACGAACGCTAAACGGTACGGTAAAAGATCTAAGGTATATGCTAAACACTAATAATATAAAATGATATGGTAAACTGGCAGCACGGTGGCACAGCTGGTAGAGCTGCTTCCTCTCAGTGAGCAGGTCCCTGGTTCAAATCCCAGTCCGGAGGTCTTTCTGGGTGGAGTTTGCATGTTCTCCCCGTACATGCGTGGGTTTTCTCCGGGTTCTCCGGTTTCCTCCCACAGACGAAAAACCTGCATGTTAAACTGATTGGTAACTCTAAATTGTCCCCAGGTGGGAGTGAGAGAGTGAATTGTTTGTCTCTCTGTGTCCCTGTGATGGAGTTGTGTACCCCGCCCCTCGCACAGTGATTGCTGGACATGGGCACCGGCGACCCCCATGACCCAAAATAGAAGAAGCGGGTAAAAGATAATGGATGGATGGATGGATGGATATGGTAAATTAAACAGCAGCTCGAACATGAGTCTGTAGTGAGCAGATGGTTATAATGAATGCAGCAGTATGAGAGAGCACATAGCACATCAGCACACTTCGTTTCAACAATGAGACGAAGTGGAAACACCTGGAGTGGTTGGAGCTTGGGACAGACGTGTCCAGGAGCTGAAACACGAGGAAAAGAAACACACAGGACAGACAGAATCATCTCACTATTGTTGTGTTGAAAATCAGAACAGCTTGTGTTGAAGTAAAGATGCATCTCTCGTTGGCAGGTCAGCTTATTCTTAGCAAAGGATATAAACTTTTTTGTATTGGGTTTGTTTTAACGATGAGGGCGTCTGCAGGTGATGCAAGGCTTCGGTTGGGTTCTATGATTGTAGCTTCAGCATTGTTGCAATTAGAAGAGTTTGTGTTTTAACTCAAGCAGATATGACAATCAGCTCCTTTAGAATAATTAATTAGTTGCTCATGTGTGGCCCGAGAAAGTCAAAAAACTTGTTAGTTGTGCAAAGATTCACACAACATAATGTGACACTTGCTGCATGAGGGCTACCCATCACGACTGCTACAAAGCTCGTCTTATACTGGAGAGAACAAAAAGAGTTTTTCTAATCTACAGACTGTTTAGATGATATTGACTAATTTCTATTTAAAGCAATATTCTCTGGTTTATATTGAAAATGCTTATTTTAGTGACAAATACACTGTTTTAACAGCCACACCACATATCAGCAATACGTTTGTAATGTTTTTTATTGCTCATTATTACCGGTACATTAGAGTAAATGTCAAACTTTCTGAATGTTTTTCCCATTATCTTATATAAAAGTTTTTTTTTGTCTTGCATTTGAACTGCACCGTATTTTCCGCCGTACAAGTCGCATCAGTCCAAAAATGTCTAATAAAGTGTGAAAAAACATAAATATGTCACTTTGCCATATAAATTGCATCTATTATGCATCACCTCTGATGCGACGCGTTTGTTACGCGTCACAGCTGACAACCTGGAAATGTGGACCGGTGTTGTGACAAAAATCAATTGGCTGCCAAATGGCGGCTGCGGGAGCATGCACAGGAGGACTTTAACAAGAATTTAACAAAATTAACCCTTAAAAACAATTATTTGTTTGCTTGAAATTATAGTAAAGGTGTGTCTCAGTCTAACCTTTATTTAATAATTGCACTTTGACAGTCAAATCAGCTGCATTTCAAAAGCTGATTCGCGGAAGCGGGAGCGCGCAGAGGGACGACTCGCTGTGCATTTCTTCGAAATTTAAAAAGATTACCACCTAAAACAATTATTTGTTTGCTCGACATTACAGCAAAGGTGTGTCTCATTTGAACTTTTACTTATAAATGCACTTCAATAGTCAAATTAGCTGCATTTTGCCGGGGCGGTGCAGCATAATGAAGCTGATTTGATGTTTGCTCCAGGCATGATCCCAGAGCTGGACGAAGGTGGCTTAGTATGGCAAGCCAATATTGGCATTAATAGCCACTTTAACCTATTACATGACACAGCGGCATGCCATACTACCCGAGTGCCATCTAGTGGCTGAAAATGGTAGTGTTCAATATTTTCACTGTCAGAATGAATGAAAACGGTCATATCTCAGCCAAAATATTGCTTATAAATAAGGGGAAAAATCCATGAATAAGTGTCTCGTAGGGAATGCAAATTATGCAAAAACTGCGAGTTGTAAGCCAAAAAATACAATAATAATGGGGTTTGCATCGAAAACAACTTTGTACCATTTAAATTGAAATCAAAGCTTGGATAAATCAGAAGTTAATTCTTCCCTTAGGAAAATCACTGATGCATTATATGGACACGCTCTCAGGAATAGATGTTTTGTTCTGCTTCTCTATAAAAACAGATTATTAATTCAGCGGGAAAGCCTCGAAAAGCAACATTGTTGGACAAAAGCTGGACTCTAAAAATATTAGTGTTAATTGTAATAAGAAAGACGTTGAAATCGAGTGTTCAATTTAAATCTGGTAAAGTCGTTGGCTTGCTATGACATGGTTTTAAAATGAAGTTGAGCTAAAATTTATTGGATGCTCGAACAGTATTGTGG
>JBBPBX010002110.1:0-27029 GCA_038048925.1 Garcialebias charrua | reverse complement strand
AGTTGAACATGGAGGCCTCCACCTCTGTTTAATGATGGACGGTTTCTTTTCACAAAGATGGCCTCCTTTACTCCTCTCTCAAACCATCGTTCCTCTCCATCAAGGAGGAACGATGACTGAGTTTGTCACAGCTCCTCAGACTGAAGAAGTCTTTTTGATACAAAGAAGAATCTGTCCAGAGGACTACATTTACTGAGCCTGCATCAGAACAATTATCTGTAAAGATTTAGCACATTTGATATGGAAAACACATTTTGACTTAACCAATTAATATATTTTCAATGGTAAAATATGCAGGCTTATTTCATATTACTTTCATACTATTCCCTTTCATTGCTTTATGTATTTATTATCTTACTTTTAATGATAACAATGTCACTACTGTTGTTTAGAAAGTGTTTATATTGGAACTATGCTTGTTTGTTCACACAGAGTTAGAACAGCTCACCTGTTCCTTCATACTGACAGGAACAATCCCCTCATCACTCCTGACACGAAATCACATTTAAAAAATTGTCATAACAGCATAAATCTCTCCTTTTTACAAAGACTTATGATCAATTCAGGCCAATTTCATTAAAGGGTTATCTAACATTTCAGGGCACTTTTCATAGAGCAGGTCTTCATCCAGACTCATATAATATTATTTAAATTATTTAACAGTATGTTATGTCACAATGCTACACACCACAAAATTCATTGACTTGATAATTAACTTGAACAGTGTTTTGCAGCAAAATTCAACAGCATGTCTTACCTGTTTCTCTCATTAACAAACTGCAGCTGTTTGAGTGAAAAATGTGTCAATGTTTGCACATTTAGCTGTCTGTTTCCAGAGCCTCTCTCTTTTTAATCTTTCTCTTCACTCTTCCTCTCTTCCATCTTTCCACTGACCGCACGTAGTTTCACCTCCGTAACAAAACCGAAACTGAAAGTGGAGGTGGGACGGACGACCTGGGTTGAGGAAATGCACCCCAGCAGCTGCTGCGGTGATTAAACTGAGGACATGTGAATAAATTAAGGGTGGGGCGGCCCAGGAGCAGCGCGGTAGTGTTCTGTGTTATGTGGTTAAAAACAAAAGCTGTAAAAGATAAATAAATAAAAAAACGAGGAGCGGGGTCTCCTCTTATGCCGCCCCCTGCTGGATGGCGCCCAGTGCGGCCGCTCAGTTCGCACATGCCACGGATCGCTTCTGGCTGCGGGGGTCAGATGGGCCGCCAGGGTCTCCTCTATCAGGGGTGCGCTGGCGAGACCTGCTGCCTCCATTTCTGCGACATCCAGGAGTCGGGATAGTGGCAGCGTCATGGGAGCTCTGGGTTCTGCCCAGGAGCGTGTGAGCTCCATGAGGAAGTCCGGGAAAATGGGCATTTTTTGCAACGTCGTCGGTTGCTGCTTCGCATAGAGGTAGTTCCCCGCCAGCCTTGTAACCTGTTGGCGAGGCGTGGGGTCTGGCCACGCGACCCATAGGGCATCCTCCGCCCTATGGCACATGTCGAACAGAGCAGGGACCGACATGTCCGGTTCCGGTAGAATTTGCGCCAGGTTCTGAGAGGAATCCACACTTTCCCCTCGGCAGTTGTACTCTGCGTCTTGTTCAGACACTTCAAGCATCGAGTCTTCGACGGGAACCGAGGAGTCCGACACGTTCTCATCCCCGACTTGACCGCTGCATTCCAGGTCCACGTTCTCGAGCTCTGGCTCGGGAGCGTGCAGCTTCGTGAGGCGTGCAGCCTTCAGTGCCGCGGCCTTCGCTATGGATTTAGCCAACGCGTCTGCGTAGCGTTTCCTCACTACCGCCAGCATGCGACAGCAGTGGGAGCAGGAGTCGGGGAATTCCAGCGCTTTTCTCACGTGCAGAATCCCTAGGCAGACAGGACAGGCCTCGTGGGTGTCCGTCGCCGAGAGGGAGTAGCCGTAGCCGCTGGGGCAGGGACGCGAGCAAGGGCTCGTCATCCTGTTGGCTTTCTTCTGAGTCTATGTCCTCCATTTTCCCTTCTCGGGAGCCATGTCCGGAGACGAGAAGTGTTCCTAGTTTCCTTTTGTTCGAAGCCGTCTTCTCCGTCGTCTTGCTTTCGCTGGTTAGCCTGCTAATAGTTAGCAGGGAGTGTTGTGACGCAGTTAGCGCCATCGAGCGTAGCAGCTGCGGAGAGAGAAGAAAACTTCGAGGTAAGTAGAAAAACGCTGGACTAGTTTTCGCCAGCCCAGCAGTACGCAGGAAAAATTTCTCTGTACGCTCAGCGTAGGGAGCAAGCTCACCTCTGATCGAGCGATGCGACAAAAGAGAAGTCCCACGAAGTTCAGGTTTTAAGCGAGGTGAAGGGCAATGAGAGATCGATGGATGGGCCTCAGCGGCTTAAGTACCCAGAGGGCGGGGTCTCTTGTGTGACGCTGACGCCCCTGCCGTAAAGGCGAGAATGTATTCCTTCAGGTAATCGCGCGGGGGTGCAATTCCCATAGCAATATGTTGCACCGAGTGACATGACTGATAAAGGGAACCTTATATTTAAGGCTGATTTCAAAACAAAACTCGTTCAAATCATGACCAGTTTCTTTGAGGGAGGAACATTGTTGTCTGTGAGGTCACACTACATATACAGTACAGTATTGCGATGGATAATCCCGAGACAAAGACAAGATGCAGAGAAGCTGAATCTATATACACACACTGATTGGAACAATTAACAGACACCCCGAGCCAAAGACAAGATGCAGAGAAGCTGAATATATACACACACTGATTGGAACAATTAACAGACACCTGCAGTGATTAACATTAGACACAGGTGAGACAAGGGCTGAACACAGGGATGGGAAATGCTAAGAGCTGAACTGGAAACATGAGGAAACAGATAGAGACAGAACAAAAACCCAGAAGCACATAGAGACAGGACAAAACCCCACATTTTATATGTACCCATACACAATAATACATTCCTAAATAATAATAGTAATAAAAAATAAAAAAAATCTGACAGCCTCAAAGGTGCAGTTGCCATGTTCCAATGTTGCTATTGAAACGTGTAAACGAAAATTATGATGTTTCCATTAAAGATGGTGAACAATGCTATAACTTTAAAGCAAATAATGATGAGAAATTGTCATTGTATATATGTAGTTTTTTCAAAGTCTATATATTGTTTAGAATGATGAAGATCAATTTAATTTGGCTTGGAATAATTATCAATGCCCGCTGGCTGCAATAATTTATAGCTGCCTCCTATCAGCAAGAAGATTTCCAGATAAAATTCCAGCCAGAGACCTTTCTGGGTGGTATTTGCATGTTCTCTCCGTACATGCATGGGTTTCTCCAGTTACTCCAGTTTCCTCCCACAGATCAAAAACATGCATGTTAGGCTGATTGGTACAAACCGGATTCCAAAAAAGTTGGGACACTAAACAAATTGTGAATAAATACTGAATGCAATGATGTGGAGGTGCCAACATCTAATATTTTATTCAGAATAGAACGCAAATCACAGATCAAAAGTTTAAACTGAATGTATAATTTTAAGGGGAAAATATGTTGTTTCAAAATTTCATGGCGTCAACAAATCCCCAAAAAGTTGAGAAAAGTCAATTTTTACCACTGGGTAGCATCCCCCCTTCTTCTTACAACACTCAACAGACATCTGGGGACAGAGGAGACCAGTTTCTCAAGTTTAGAAATAGGAATGCTCTCCCATTCATGTCTAATACAGGCCTCTAACTGTTCAATCATCTTGGGCCTTCTTTGTCGCACCTTCCTCTTTATGATGCGCCAAAGGTTCTCTATAGGTGAAAGAGCTGGACTGCAGGCTGGCCATTTCAGTACCCGTATCCTTCTCCTACGTAGCCATGATGTTGTGATATGTTGGTGAAGATTCTCAGTCGTCCAGGACATGATGATGTTGTGATAGCTGGCAACAGCGGATGGCACGGTGGATTGTGTTCACTGACAATGCTTTCTGGAAGTATTCCTGAGCCCATTCTGTTACATCCTTGACAGTGGCATTCCTGGTTGAGGTGCAGTGATGTTTAAGGGCCCGGAGATCACGAGCATCCAGTAGAGTTTGACGGCCTTGACGCTTACGCACAACAATTGTTCCAGATTCTCTGAATCTTTTGATGATGTTATGTAAGGTTGATGATGATAACTCCCCCCCCCACCCTTTTATAGATGGCCTCCCTTCTCACCTTACAGCCATCCTCTCACACCAATATGATTTTTTATAGAGAGAAAGGACAGATAGAAAGTAAGACAACAAAACACAACAATTATCCACAAAAAGAGCACAAGGCCAACACATCCAACCTCCGTCCGCAATCCTGCAAAGCACATGACAGAACACAGCAACGAAACACACATGCATAAAGACTAATAATATTCATGACCTTGCAGTAGATTTCCATAAATAAACATACCCATACCTACAAATATATATACAGTATACATACATATACATTCATATCACATATCCATCTACATATCTGCATAATATCTACATATACATCCCTGCATCCATTTGTGTGTGGCTGTGAGCATGCATAAGTGAATAAGGTTCCTCCAATAGAACATTCAGTAGTGACCGTGAAGCATCAGAGATCTGCCCACCCAAGGCCCGAGGCAGACGAAGAGGCGATCAAAGCCCAAGACCCCAAGAAGGACCCCGAGCCCAGAGTCCCCAAGGCCACCCGAACAGGACGAGCCACTCACCCACTCCCCAGATCCGACCAAGGGGGAGAACCGGACGAGCTCCACCAGCGACTACACACAATGACCCCCGGGGCCAACAGCGACAAACTCACAGGCCCCCGCCGGAGCCCGCTGCAAGAGCCCGCTGCACTGACGTAGCCCCAGGCCCGGACACCGAGGCCCGGGCACCGGGGACGCCCACCCCTCAGGCCCAGACCCGATAGGACCAGAGGACCCGAGCCCCACCAGGCAGCCACCAGGCCGAGCCGACACACGCCCAAGCGCCCAACCCCCGAAAGCGACAGCAAGGGCCCCCAGCACGCCCACAGGCAAAGGGACACCCACCCGGGGCCCACGTGGTAGGAGCGCAACGGCAAGTAGCCTCAGATGTAACAGAGAGGGGGCAGTCCAAATCCCAGCCTGATAATTAGACATTCATACACAAACACACTCACTCAGAACAACCCTCATCCTCACTCACACAAAGACATACAATAAAGAAACGTTCCATTCATAATCCTGATGCACCCTCTATACCCCCTAGGTCCAAGACATGTACCTGCCCCCTACATGGGGCAGCCCACACCCAAGCCCAGGAGGTATACCCATTCATTCTGGGGTGGAGAGTAGCCGACATCCAAGATTCGGCCCAACCCTTGCCCTGCCGACAGGACAGGACACCCAAACCCTGTGATGAGTTCCACTGCCTGCAACACTGCCTCCTGATTGGCCGCTGATTTCCACCAGCTGGCGGCCATCCTTCTGATGAGGACCTTCCTCTATTTAAGGCTGCAGTCTAGTGTGACTCATCGCTGAAGCATTGATTCCTGTTTACGGTATTTATGCTTTCAGCCAGTGTTGTGTCTCTGTACGAAAGAAACTTACCTCCTTTCTTGTGCCTACAGTCATCCTGTCTCCTCGACTCCTGTTTGGTTCCGAGTTCCCGTGGTCCAGGTTCCAGTCCTCCGTGCCTTGCCTTCCAGCCACACGCCCATCAAACCTGTACCGACTATTCCCCTGGATTCTGTCTCTGGTGATCTCTGGTGGATCTCACCCACGCTCAGCACCTCATCTGTAAGGAAACACAAAACAATCACGATACGAACGCTGCCAGTGGACTCCACTGATCCAACCCTCTCTTCCCTAGGATCTCCAAGAGATGAACCACTGTAAATAATTGCACTGTAAATAATAAAACATCACTATTCCTGCTAACTGTATCTTGTCCTTTCTGGTCTCGTACAACTCTGGGTTCCCCGAGTCGTGACAGAAATGCTTCAGCCAGACAACGCCCAGAACGAGACCAGAATCCAACAGCCTGCCTCCTCATCCGAGATGGACCGCATCAATCAACTCGAAGGAATGCTACGTCGGGTTCTTACACAACAACAGGAGGTTCAGGACAATATGAGAGAACTGGGAGGTATGGTGTTTTCTCTTAACCAAAAACTCTCACCATCCCCAGCTTCTAAAGCCCCTCCAGTGTCCAAGACGGAACCTAAGGACTCTGCCTCGAACCAACAGGTAATTACCAAACCATCAGAATATTTTTCTGGCGACCCTAGCCTGTGTGGAGGGTTTTTGTTGCAAATTAAACTTGCCTTCAAGGGAGCACCACAGTTATATTCAAACAACATCGCCAAGATAACATATTTCACCAACCAGCTGAAAGGTGACGCACTTCGTTGGGTTGATTCTTTCCTACAATTCCACGACTTGGATCACGTTTCATTTGATACCTTGTTAGGAGAGTTTCGCCGAATCTTTGACCGTCCCTTGCAGATGCCCAACGCCGTAAAGCGACTCCTGGGGCTACGTCAGGGCCGGCGACCTGTGGCTGAATACGCCCTCGAGTTTCGCATCATCGCAGCACAAACCGGGTGGCCCGACACAGCACTGCAAGGTACTTTCCTGAATTCTCTTTCTGACCCTTTGAAGGACCAAATTGCCACGAGAGACGAACCAGAGGGATTTGACGAGCTGATCGAGCTGGCTGTCTCGATAGACGAGCGCTTCCGGGAACGAAGAAGAGAGCGGGACTACACTTCCCACAACCGCTTCACTTCCGGGTTCACGACACCAGGTGAGCCCCGCGCCTACAAAAGTCCGTCAGCGAACTACAAAAACCAAGAGGCACCCGCTGCCGGTCCGTCCCCTAAACCTTCTGTCCTGCCTGAATCTGAACCAATGCAGATCGGACGAACTCGTTTAACCCCTGAGGAGAGACAAAGACGAATTAATTCCAAGCTTTGTATGTATTGTGGAAAACCTGGCCATTTCATTGCTAATTGTCCATTTAGGGGAAACGAGAATGCCCACCAGTAAGGAGGACTGTACTGGTGGGCACATCTGCATTCTGTTCTGCACATCGTTTTATGCTCCCTACCATCATCCAAATAAATCAGGATCGTCATTCTGTGTCTGCTCTTCTTGACTCTGGTGCAGAACAAAATTTAATAAGTTTGGATCTAGTCAGAAACTTTTCACTGCCCACTCTTGAAATTCCTTCAATTTCTATCTCTGGAGTTACTGGTGAGACCTTAGCCCGTATCTGCAGTAAAACTGTTAAACTACACCTGATAACATCAGGAAATCATCATGAGATGACAGATTTTTTTGTATTCGAGTCTCCCCGCACCCAATTGATCTTGGGTTATCCATGGCTTCAAGAACATAACCCACACATAAATTGGAAATGGAGAAGAATTGAAGGATGGAGCGATAATTGTTTAAAACACTGTCTACGCTCTGCCATCACCACTCAATCTCCTCCTGAAAGTACACCTAAAGAGGCAACTGACATTTCCATGGTTCCCCCTGTTTACCACGACCTGGCCCCGGTGTTTGACAAACAGCGGGCTCTTTCTCTTCCTCCTCACCGACCTTACGATTGTGCAATTGACCTCCTTCCTGGGTCACCCTTGCCTGCCAGTCGATTGTACAATCTGTCGGGTCCTGAACGAGAGTCGATGAGAAAATATATTGAAGAGTCATTAGCTTCAGGCATTATTTGCCCCTCCACTTCTCCTGTGGGGGCGGGATTCTTTTTCGTCTCCAAGAAAGACGGTACTCTTCGTCCCTGCATCGATTATCGGGGCCTTAATAGTATCACCGTTAAAAATAAATATCCACTCCCCCTCATTGACTCCATCCATGAACAACTACAATCTGCCACTATCTTTACGAAACTAGACCTCAGGAATGCATACCATCTGGTTCGTATAAAGGAGGGAGACGAATGGAAGACCGCTTTTAAGACCCCGCTTGGACATTTTGAGTATCTAGTCATGCCATTTGGGTTAACCAACGCCCCTGCTGTCTTTCAAGCCCTGGTGAATGACGTGCTCCGGGACTTCATTGGTGATTTTGTTTTTGTGTACTTAGATGACATTCTCATCTACTCCAGGGATTTAAAGGAGCACGTTCAGAGGGTTAGGACTGTGTTACAGAGACTACATGAGAACCAACTGTTTGTTAAAGGGGAGAAGTGTGAGTTCCACGTCACCTCTGTATCTTTCCTGGGTTTCATTTTTGAAGGGGGCTGTTACAGAACTGACCCAGCTAAGATTGAGGCTGTGGTAAACTGGCCAGTTCCCGACTCCAGGAAACAGCTCCAGCGTTTCCTTGGGTTTGCCAACTTTTATAGAAGGTTCATAAAAGACTACAGCCGAATTGCTTCTCCTCTCTCCCAACTAACATCCACTAACATAGTTTTCAAGTGGAACCCTGAGGCCAATGCCGCATTTAACAAGCTCAAATCATTGTTTTCCTCAGCACCAGTTTTGTGTCACCCAGATCCCAAGCGCCAATTCATCCTGGAAGTGGATGCCTCGGATTCAGGAGTTGGAGCTGTACTCTCCCAAAGGTCTCCAACGGACAATAAGGTACACCCATGTGCGTTTTTCTCTAAACGTTTATCCCCTGCTGAAAAGAACTATGATGTGGGAAATCGGGAGCTACTGGCCGTCAAGTTGGCATTAGAAGAGTGGCGTCACTGGTTGGAAGGCACGGTAGCCCCTTTTCTAATATGGACCGATCACAAGAATCTCACGTACCTCAGGGATGCGAAGCGGTTAACTCCCAGACAAGCACGTTGGTCTTTGTTTTTTAACCGTTTCAACTACATCTTAACTTACAGACCCGGTTCAAAGAACATCAAACCTGACGCACTCTCCCGGCAGTTCACCTCCCCAGACAGCACAGAGACAGAAGAGAGCATCATTTCCCCCGCCTGTGTGGTGGGAGCCCTCACATGGGACATTGAGAATGAGGTACGTGAGGCACAGAAAGTTGAACCTGACCCTGGCACTGGACCCCCCAGGACCCTCTTCGTTCCCTCTAGTATGCGGGCCAAGGTATTAAACTGGATACACACCCATAAGTTTTCCTGTCATCCTGGTGCTTCTCGTATGATATCTCTTACCAAGGTTCATTTCTGGTGGCCCAAACTCACCGACGATGTGAAGGAATTTGTAGCAGCCTGTCCCACTTGTGCTCGCAGTAAGACTGGTAATCGACCACCGGCCGGCCTGCTACAACCCCTACCAACTCCTAGTCGTCCTTGGTCTCACATTTCGGTGGACTTTGTCACGGGTCTGCCCCCCAGTGAAGGTAACACAGCCATTCTGACGATTGTTGACAGGTTCTCTAAGGCGGCTCATTTTGTTCCCCTGCCTAAGCTCCCTTCTGCTCTTGAGACCGCCCAGTTAATGGTCCAGCACGTTTTCCGACTCCATGGGATTCCCTCGGATGTGGTCTCGGACCGTGGTCCCCAATTTGTCTCCCAGGTCTGGCAAGCTTTCTGCAGGACGTTGGGGGCATCCTCTAGCCTCACTTCAGGCCACCACCCGCAATCCAATGGCCAAGCTGAGCGCTGTAATCAAGACCTCGAGGCTACTCTTCGTTGTGTCGTCGAGAGGGATCCCTCAGCCTGGAGCCAGCACCTGGTGTGGGTAGAGTATGCCCACAACACACATAAATCGTCTGCCACAGGGATGTCCCCTTTTGAAGCCTCACTAGGTTATGCCCCACCGCTTTTTCCCAGCCAGGAGACCGACATCTCTGTCCCCTCTGTGCAACATCATTTTCGTCGATGTCGTCGTGTCTGGCGACAGGTTAAGGCGGCTCTGACCCGGACGGCGGCCCAAAACAAACTGTTTGCCGATCGTCACCGTGCGCCGGCTCCTGTCTACCAGGTGGGTCAGGAGGTGTGGCTCTCCACCAGGGATATCAACCTCAAGGACACACCTAGGAAGTTGGCGCCCCGGTTCATCGGTCCTTTTCCTGTTACCAAGGTCGTCAATCCTTCTGCTGTGCGTCTGCAACTTCCTCGCTCCATGAGAGTCCATCCTACCTTCCACGTCTCTCAGGTCAAGCCTGTTTCTACGAGTCCCCTGTGCCCCCCTGCTGACCTCCCTCCGCCTGCCCGGTTGGTTGACAACCACCCTGCCTTCAGCGTGAGGACTATTCTGGACGTGCGACGTCGGGGTCGTGGGTTCCAGTATCTTGTCGACTGGGAGGGTTATGGACCTGAGGAACGGTCGTGGATCCCTCGGTCCTTCATCTTGGACCCCAGCCTCATCACGACGTTCTTCAGGGATCACCCCGAGAAGCGCCTCGGGCCGCCTGGAGGCGGTTCTTGAGGGGGGGGTACTGTGATGAGTTCCACTGCCTGCGACACTGCCTCCTGATTGGCCGCTGATTTCCACCAGCTGGCGGCCATCCTTCTGATGAGGACCTTCCACTATTTAAGGCTGCAGTCTAGTGTGACTCATCGCTGAAGCATTGATTCCTGTTTACGGTATTTATGCTTTCAGCCAGTGTTGTGTCTCTGTACGAAAGAAACTTACCTCCTTTCTTGTGCCTACAGTCATCCTGTCTCCTCGACTCCTGTTTGGTTCCGAGTTCCCGTGGTCCAGGTTCCAGTCCTCCGTGCCTTGCCTTCCAGCCACACGCCCATCAAACCTGTACCGACTATTCCCCTGGATTCTGTCTCTGGTGATCTCTGGTAGATCTCACCCACGCTCAGCACCTCATCTGTAAGGAAACACAAAACAATCACAATACGAACGCTGCAAGTGGACTCCACTGATCCAACCCTCTCTTCCCCAGGATCTCCAAGAGATGAACCACTGTAAATAATTGCACTGTAAATAATAAAACATCACTATTCCTGCTAACTGTATCTTGTCCTTTCTGGTCTCGTACAACTCTGGGTTCCCCGAGTCTTGACAGTTTCACTTTCACGAATTACAGGTCTCTTTAATGTAGGCACTTGGAATGATTTTTACTGAAGGCTTTTCTAGTTATGAAACCTGGATAATCAATTAAAGCTTTAAAAAAGTTGATACCTCATTTATGATAGGCTGAGTACAACCAAATCTACAGGGTAAAATGTGTCAGTAATTTTGACACTTAAAGGGGACCATGATTAGTTGAACATGTTGACTTAAATATGTTGTAATGTTCATGGTGACTTGTTTATTTCTGTTTGTGATATGTAAAACATAAATAATTCAAAAACTTTATATATTTTGTTGTATTTTGAAAATCCAAATTTTTTTCACTTGTGCAATGCATGCTGGGTATGTGACGTGGTTAGGTCCATTGTAATACAGTATCTGGAGTAATTATAAAATAGAATAGAATAGAATAGAATATACTGTACTGTAGTTGAGGCATAGTCCTTTGTTTTCTATTTTAAGTCATTGTACAATTTTTATCAATTTATTTGTCAAAAATGAGTGTTTTTCTTCAATAGCTTACAAGTCATGTGACCTATTGACCCAAAAACACTTTGAAATAATTATACTAGTCTCTATAGTTGAGGTACAGTCTTTTGTTTTCTATTTTAAGTCATTGCACAATTTTTATCAGATTTTTTGTGTAAAATGAGTGTTTTTATTCCAAAGCTTACAAGTCATGTGACCTGTTGATCCAAAAACACTTTGAAATAATTAATGGAAAAGACTATGCCTCAACTATAGAGACTAGTATAATTATTTCAAAGTGCTTTTGGGTCAACAGGTCACAAGACCTAGAAGCTATTGAAGAAAAAAACTAATTTTTGACCCAAAAAATGGTTAAAAATTGCATAATGACTTAAAATAGAAAACAAAAGACTGTGCCTCAACTATAGAGACTAGTATAATTATTTCAAAGTCTTTTTGGGTCAACAGGTCACATGACCTGGAAGCTATTGAAGAAAAAAACTCATTTTTGACCCAAAAAATGGTTAAAAATTGCACAATGACTTAAAATAGAAAACAAAAGACTGTACCTCAACTATAGAGACTAGTATAATTATTTCAAAGTGTTTTTGGGTCAACAGGTCACATGACCTGGAAGCTATTGAAGAAAAACACTAATTTTTGACAATTTTAATGGTTAAAAAATGTACAATGACTTAAAATAGAAAACAAAAGACTGTGCCTCAACTATAGAGACTAGTATAATTATTCAAAGTGTTTTTGGGTCAACAGGTCACATGACCTGGAAGCTATTGAAGAAAAATTCTCATTTTTGACCTAAAAAATGGTTAAAAATTGCACAATGACTTAAAATAGAAAACAAAAAACTGTGCCTCAACTATAGAGACTAGTATAATTATTTCAAAGTGTTTTTGGGTCAACAGGTCACATGACCTGGAAGCTATTGAAGAAAAACACTCATTTTTGACAATTTTAATGGTTAAAAAATGTACAATGACTTAAAATAGAAAACAAAAGACTGTGCCTCAACTACAGGGAACCCCCGACCTACGTACGAGTTTGGGACCTAAGAACCGTTCGCAGCTCGATCCGTTCGTAGGTAGGGGGTGAAAATTATATTTAAAAAAAAATTATTCATTCATTCATTCATTCAACCTTTATTTATCATGCTAACGGAGCGCGCGCACACATTTAAGCATGTAAAGTAGTGTACTGTAATGTTAAACATTGCTATTCACATTTACAGAATAAATAAAAATATATTTTCTTACTTTGAGATGGTCAAAGCCGACATAGGTTGCCATGCGTTGATTGTTTTCGGGCCAAGCAGCGCGGGGGCCGGCAAGCCACCGCAGCTGCTCCAGACCTGTGTTAGCTAGCTGGCTAGCTTCTGCTAGCCAAGCCATGAGCTAGTGTTGGAGCGGCGGCGCGATCAATCTGCAGCTGCTGCTC
The DNA here is from genome assembly GCA_038048925.1 of Garcialebias charrua. Taxonomy (NCBI): domain Eukaryota; kingdom Metazoa; phylum Chordata; class Actinopteri; order Cyprinodontiformes; family Rivulidae; genus Garcialebias; species Garcialebias charrua. Next base: position 14,195 of record JBBPBX010002110.1, on the reverse strand, counting down.
CAGCCGCTGCTCAAGCCATCCTGGTCACCAGTCTTCGTCCGGCTCTCGGCAGCTAACCTAAGATGGCGTCCGGTGTTCTACATTAATTTGTGACCGGAGACCCCAGTGACTGAACCTAAAATAGCGTCCGGTGTTCTACATTAATTTGTGACCGTGTAAACTGAAGACCTACTTCCTGTTGCCAAAAATTGCTCAAAAATGATCAGAAATGATCTTTTTTATCATAATTATTATTTATAAAGCCTTTAAAACAACCAGAGCTGCAACAAAGTGATGTACACATGAAATTAAGAACATTTAAACACAAAAAAAAAAAAAAATTTTTTTTTTTTTTAATTCATATTTTTATTAAATATGATATGTTCGTAGGTCCCGTGGTTCGCAGGTCGATGGGGTCGTAGGTCGGGGGTTACCTGTATAGAGACTAGTATAATTATTTCAAAGTGTTTTTGAGTCAACAGGTCACATGACTTGGAAGCTATTGAAGAAAAACCCACAGATTTATGAAAATTAAATTGTGAAAAATTACAAAATGCATAAAAATGATGAATAAAAAGCTGTGCCTCATAGGCCTGGTGTGGTGAGTAGTTTGACGTAAGTTTTGTGGGGTTGGCACAAAAGCCCTGAACGGTATTGAGCAAAAACGGTGATTTCTGAATTAATTCATTGTTAAAAATGCATAAAAATGATAAATAAAAAGCTGTGTCTCATCTCGGATACAAGCGGCTGAAATGAGTTTTCTCCGCAGGGTGGCTGGACTCTCCCTTAGAGATAGGGTGAGAAGCTCGGTCATCCGGGAGGGACTCGGAGTAGAGCCGCTGCTTCTCCACATCGAGAGGAGCCAGTTGAGGTGGCTCGGGCATCTGGTTAGGATGCCTCCTGGACGCCTCCCTGGTGAGGTGTTCCGGGCATGTCCCACCGGGAGGAGACCCAGAGGAAGACCCAGGACACGCTGGAGGGACTATGTTTCTCGGCTGGCCTGGGAACGCCTTGGGATTCCCCCAGAGGAGCTGCTCCAAGTGGCTGGGGAGAGGGAAGTCTGGGCCTCCCTACTTAGGCTGCTACCCCCGCGACCCGACCCCGGATAAGTGGAAGAAGATGGATGGATGGATGGATGGATGGGTGTCTCATAGGCCTGGTCTTGGAGAGTAGTTTGACGTAAGTTTTGTGCAGTTGGCACAAAAGCCCTGAACAATATTGAGCAAAAAACAGTGATTTCTGAATTAATTAATTGTTAAAAATTACAAAATGCATAAAAATTGAGAAATAAACAGCTGTGTCTCGCAGAACTGGTCTTGGAGAGTAGTCTGATGTAAGTTTTGTGTGGGTGGGTCAAGCGTGTAAAATATATATTTTTTTGTTTCTGAAGAGTGAATGCGGTTGTTGACATTATGAATGTTAGTTTTTGTGATGCTCTCATTTTGTTTAATTTGTTTTTCTTTATAGGCTTGTTTTGTATTGGATGCTCAGATGCATCATGTGACTTTTTAATTTATTGCACCTGTGCAGCTTTAATTAATAAAAGGTGTGTGCTCACTTCAAACTTTTCGCTGGGTGAATGAAGTGAGCAACATGAAACCAAATCTGTTCAAGCGTCACGTTTAATGCTGAGAGCAAAGTGAACTCTGTCAACAGGTTATGGGCCCAGAGTGTTTGAACAGTTTGGAAAAATGAACAGAAGAGAAAAGGAAATGGCAGCCAGCCGATGGTCAAGACTTCTTTTTGATGGAGATGAGAAAAACTACAAATTATGGGAAACTAAGTTTCTGGGACATCTTCAATTACAAGGGCTTAAAGATACAATCTTGACAGGACCTACTGATGGAGAAGAAGAAGATGACGCAAAGAAAAATGCTGAAGCGTATGCAGAACTCATTCAGTTTTTGGATGACAAGAGTTTGTCACTTATCATGCATGACGCAGCAGATGATGGGCGTGCGGCGCTTGGAATCCTGCGTGAACATTACGCCGGAAAAGGGAAACCCAGAGTGATCAACCTGTATACTGAGCTGACTTCACTGCAGAAATCACCCAGTGAGTCGGTAACGGAGTACATCATCAGAGCTGAGACTGCAATCACCGCTTTAAGAAGTGCAGGTGAGGATTTGAGTGATGGACTTCTGATAGCATGGCCCTGAAGGGTCTTCCAGAGACATTTAAACCATTTGCTATTTATATAACTCAAAGTGAAGATGGTGATAAAATGACCTTCCCAGAGTTTAAGACAAAACTCAGAAGTTTTGAAGACATTGAAAATATGTGTGCGAGTGTTTCTGAGGACAATGTGATGAAAGCTAAAGTGCATTCTGGCAGAAAATTCACACCTAGAAGCACAAATGATCCTGAGGCTGGAAGTTCTGAGATTGTGTGCTTTAAATGTGGGATGAAAGGCCACATAAGCAGAACCTGCCAGCGGAAGCAGTGGTGCAGTCACTGTAGGAACAACACTCACAGCAATGAAACCTGCAGGCGGAGGAAGCACCGGGACAACGCACGCAAAGTGGCCAAAGAGACGGATGGCGACAGAGAATATGCTTTCCGGGTGAGCGACGCGGACACGAGAATGGATGACATCAAGAGGAGAGGTCTGATGGTGGACGCAGGTGCAACGTCACACATCATCACCGACTTCAGGAAGTTCAGAAGGTTTGATGAGAGTTTCCAGGCCGAGACACACTGCGTGGAATTGGCAGATGGATCAAGGTGCCGTGGGGTTGCTAAGCAGCGAGGAGACGCAGAACTGTATATGATCAACAGCAGAGGACAAAGTCTTAAAACAGTGCTGAGGAACGCACTGTACATCCCTTCATACCCACAAGACATCTTCTCAGTAAAAGCTGCGACCTCCAGTGGAGAAACTGTGATCTTCAAGGAGGGGAAGAACGTTCTTCTCAAAGACGGTACAAAATTCCCCATTCACGTATGTAACCAACTCTATTACTTACAAACGATGGACAATGAATGTGGTGATCAGTGTAAAAAATGTTATGACTTACAAAGTTGGCATGAGATTCTTGGACATTGCAATTATAAAGATGTGTTGAAACTAGAAAATGTGGTTCATGGTATGGAAATTAAAGATAAAGGTGAACCTATGCCATATTGTGAAGTCTGTACAAAGGGAAAATTTGTTCAAACTAGAAACAGGGAGCCAGATGCAAGAGCTACAGCACCATTAGCAATGGTTCACACAGATTTAGCAGGACCTATTGACCCAATGTCTAAAGGTGGTCACAAATATGCAATATCTTTTACAGATGACTATTCTAGTGCAGTTTTTGTATATTTTTTGAAAAACAATAGCGACAAAGTACAAGCTACTGAAAAGTTTATTGCTGACATGGCTCCACATAGAAAGATTAAATGTATGAGGTCAGACAATGGCACTGAATTTACAGGAAAAGAGTACCAGGCATTATTGAGCAGAAATGGTATCAGACACGAGACATCAGCACCATATTCTCCACATCAAAATGGCACAGCAGAACGAAACTGGAGAACTTTATTTGACATGGCTAGATGTATGTTGTTGGATGGTGAGTTACCAAAAATGTTATGGCCTTATGCAGTTCAGACAGCTGCTGTAGTGAGAAACAGATGCTTTAATAACCGCACAAAGGAAACACCCTACTTCATGTTGACAGGCAGACAGCCTAACATTTCTAGGATGCAAAAGTTTGGATGCGTTTGTTATACTTACAAACAGGTGAAAGGAAAGATGGATTCAAGATGTGAAAAAGGCATTTTCATAGTATATGACAAGAATAGTCCAGCCTATATGATCTATTATCCAAACAGCAGGAAAGTACAGAAACACAGGCTTGTGGAATTTGCATCAAAAGGGAAAAGTGAGACAGATCTAACTTTGGATGATGATGATCTGATTAGAGTTACACCTAGAGCAAGTAAAATTCCAGATGTTAAATCTGAAGATGTTCCTGATCATGAAGCAGGCACAGATGACCCAGAGAGGCGAGTACCAGTCACACAATAGAACATGAGGAACCTGAGAGACGATACCCTGTCAGTAGGGGTGTAACGATACACAAAACTCACGAGACGAGACGAGACAAATCACAGATCTCGCGAGAACGAGAAGAGATTTTAACATTAGTTCAAGAAAACTTCAAAGATCGGTTTTATGCCGCAAAAAGGCTTTTATTCTGTTTTAACATGTATTACAAACCCAACTGATGTCTTCATTTTACTGATTGAATCTCCTTAGACCTTAGAACGTTCAACTTTGTTAAAAAAAATAGATATTCACGCAGGACTTTCCAAAAATTGAACATAAATATCCGCATCAGCGCTGAATCTGCAGCCGTCACTCACCAGTGTTGCCAGATTGGGCGGTTCACCGCGATTTTCCTTCTGACTTTTGCGGGTAAAGAGTGCTTTGGGTGGGTGGGACTCTATCTGGCAACACCGGTCACACCGGTGTTTACACGCGTGTCTTTACATTCGGGGCAGCGTCGGCAGCGCCGGGACCCTCCATCAATGTAGAGGCGTCTGCGGCACCGGGACCCTCCATCAGTAGTTGGGGCGTCTTCTATAGCAACTTCATCCGGCGAAGCCATGCTGTCCGTGACGCTGACTTGCTAGGGGCTCTGCTAGCGCTAGCATTAGCATCTCGCGAGACAACGTTACCTCTCAACGAGAGATATCGCGGGAGTTTAATATCGCGAGATCTCGTACAACGAGATCTCGTTACATGCCTACCTGTCAGAGAGAAAAAGAAACCAGGTTACCTAAATGACTATGTTTGTGAGATTGATGATGATGAGGAAATAGCCAGCATTGATTACTGTTACAGGCTGATTAGTGGTGTGCCCCAAACCTACAAAGAAGCTGTAACATCAGAGAATGCAAAAGAGTGGGTTACAGCAATGGATGAGGAAATGCAATCATTAAAAGAGAATGTTACTTTCACCCTGACTGACCTACCACAGGGCAAAGCTGTAGTGGGGGGGGGGGAGATGGGTGTATGCAATCAAAAAGAACAGTGATGGATCAGATAGATATAAGGCTAGATATGTTGCCAAAGGGTACAGCCAAAAGAAAGGTGTAAACTATGATGAGACTTTTTCACCAACTGCTAGTATGACAAGCATAAGAGTATTAATGCAAAAAGCAGCACAAGAGAACATGATTGTTCACCAGATGGATGTGAAGACAGCATATTTACATGCTCCAATTGAATGTGAACTCTATATTGATCAACCAGAGGGTTATGAGGAAGAACCTCAGAAAAATGAAAGACTTGTGTATAAACTGCAAAAATCCCTCTATGGACTTAAACAGTCTGGCAGAAACTGGAACAAAATGTTGCATGACTATCTATGTGAGATCAAGTTTGTTCAAAACCCTGCTGATTATTGTGTTTACACAAAGATGACTGATACTGGAAAGGTGTTTATTGTCATATGGATAGACAATTTGATTATTGCTGCCAGTGATATGAATACCCTTCAAAATGTGAAAGAGAAACTTGCATCAACATTTAGGATGAAGGATTTAGGAAAATTGACACATTTTCTTGGTATTGACTTTAAGCAAGATGCTGACAGTATTACAATGTCACAGTCAAAGTATGTGGGAAAAATACAAGAAAGGTTTGACATGAAAAACTGTAAACCAACTACACCATGTGAGCATAAACTTAACTATACTAATGATGCTGAAGTAATGAGTGATGTCAGAAAATACAGGGAGGCAGTAGGAAGCCTAATCTATTTGTCAACTTGTACAAGGCCAGATTTAAGCTTTGTAGTTAGTAAACTGACTCAATACTTTTCAAATCCTACAACAGAACAGTGGAGCACTGTAAAACATGTTTTCAGATTTCTAAAAGCCACACAAGATAAAGAACTGTGTTTTAAAAAGGGTGACATTGAGAACCTGATTTATGCATATAGTGATGCCGATTGGGCAGCTGATGTATCAGATCGACGGAGTACTACAGTTTACTGCATGAGTCTAAATAAGGAGGGTCCATTAGTCTCATGGAAAACCAAAAGACAGTCCACTGTAGCATTATCTACATGTGAGGCGGAGTACATGGCACTAGCTGCTACTGTACAAGAATGCTTATACTTAAGACAACTGTTATTCAACATGGATGGTCCGGATTATTTAAAGATCTATGAGGACAATCAGGGTACTATAGCCTTAGCCAAAAATCCTGTACACAGGCAAAGGTGTAAGCATGTTGATATTAAATATCATTTCATCAGATCAGCTGTAAATGAAGGAACAGTTTTTCTGGAGTACTGTCCAACTAACGATATGGTTGCAGACATACTAACCAAACAAGCAACCAAGATGAATTTGAAAAAGTATGAAATGTTTATGTTTGGTGTATCAAGAATTTATTTAGGTTTGAAACACTAAGAGCCTGAGGGAGTTACCCAAAATGTGAGCAAGTGGGGGTGTTGACATTATGAATGTTAGTTTTTGTGATGCTCTCATTTTGTTTAATTTGTTTTTCTTTATAGGCTTGTTTTGTATTGGATGCTCAGATGCATCATGTGACTTTTTAATTTATTGCACCTGTGCAGCTTTAATTAATAAAAGGTGTGTGCTCACTTCAAATTTCCTCTGGGTAAATGAAGTGAGCAACATGAAACCAAATCTGTTCAAGCATCACGTTTAATGCTGAGAGCAAAGTGAACTCTGTCAACAGCGGTCGAAAATTTGTTGACGGTCCCTAAGCGAACCATGACATCTCTGAGAAGGGGCAGACTAAGCGCAGCTGCCAGAATTCAGACTCCATGAAGCGGACTGACGAGAGCAACGCACCCCTGAACACACGGAGCTCGAATATCAAACTTCCAACGTAAAACTAACTTTACCGCATTTGGTTGGTCAGCATTCTTCCCATTTCATTCAACAGGCAGTGGTTGCAACTTGTCAAACTAAATCAGTCCCACAGACAGACACCTCCACACTCTCCACAGACAAGAAGCTGCAGTGTTACAAGCCTCTGGCAGCAGCAGCTTGGAACTAAATCACAGAATAAAGTATTTGACTCACGAGAAGTCTTTTTTCATCAGTAATTGAAATAAATCACGGAGCTAAATCCAGACGTAGCTTCTCATCAGAAGGAAAACAAAGAGGCCGAGCTGGCACCTGATTTAGCCCCAAGTGCAGCTTCATTTGGAGCTCACAGCATTGGAGTGGTCATTTAGGATTTCAATAAAGCTGGTAAATCCAGTTCACTTTATGGCTCTGAGTCAATCTAATGAGTCACTAAAGTAACCCGGTTCACTTTATGGATCAGTGTCAGTCTAATGAGTCACTAAAGTAACCTGGTTCACTTTATGGATCTGGGTCAATCTAATGAGTCACTAAAGTAACCCGGTTCACTTTATGGATCTGGGTCAGTCTAATGAGTCACTAAAGTAACCCGGTTCACTTTATGGATCTGGGTCAGTCTAATGAGTCACTAAAGTAACCCGGTTCACTTTATGGATCTGGGTCAGTCTAATGAGTCACTAAAGTAACCCGGTTCACTTTATGGATCTGGGTCAGTCTAATGAGTCACTAAAGTAACCCGGTTCACTTTATGGATCTGAGTCAGTCTAATGAGTCACTAAAATAACCCGGTTCACTTTATGGATCTGGTTCAGTCTAATGAGTCACTAAAATAACCTGGTTCACTTTATGGATCTGGTTCAGTCTAACCCCGAATTTACACTGCATGCGTTCCGGCTCCGCTCCACAGGTCGCAGCTCAGCGAGTCCAATTTCCACTGCCTCCGCTCAGGTCCGCCTGGATGCGCCGCTCCAAGACGCATGCGCGGGAATTGCGAGATCGCGCGATAAATCAAGCGATAAATAAGGAAGTCAGAACAAAACAATTCATTCGGTGGAAGAAGGAGAACAACAGTAGAGACTGCTGCCTTGATCTTCTCTCGTAAATGAGCTACAGGACATGGTTTGAGCAACAGGAAGTGATGTTTACATTTCAGAATAAAATACTTTTTTATTTATTTATTTCTTGTATTGCGTTTGTAGGCGTAGTCATAGTCATAAATATAATAGTTTAGTCATAGAATAGTCATAAATGATAGTTTGACAGCATTTTTGTACAAATAAATCCGTATAGAGCTAGGATTAGTCCGCCCGTGGTGATTTTATTTTGTAAATACGGAAGTTGTGCTCGTTCCTTTTCCTGTTGGTGCGACGTAATCTTCAAAAGTTGACTCCGGCACAGCTCCGTCGTCCGGCAGAAATAGAAAATTTCTAATTTTGACGGACTGCCGTCCGCTCGCCGCAGCTCGCCGCCGCCGTGCGGAGCCAGTGTAAATTCTCTCATTGATTATAATGGGTGCGTATTTGCTGCGGAGGTCGGACCGGAGCGGGGCGGAGCCGGAACGCATGTAGTGTAAATTCGGGGTAATGAATCACTAAAGTAACCCGGTTCACTTTATGGATCTGGGTCAGTCTAATGAGTCACTAAAGTAACCCGGTTCACTTTATGGATCTGGGTCAGTCTAATGAGTCACTAAAGTAACCTGGTTCACTTTATGGATCTGGGTCAGTCTAATGAGTCACTAAAGTAACCTGGTTCACTTTATGGATCTGGTTCAGTCTAATGAGTCACTAAAATAACCTGGTTCACTTTATGGATCTGGGTCAGTCTAATGAGTCACTAAAGTAACCTGGTTCACTTTATGGATCTGGGTCAGTCTAATGAGTCACTTAAAGGTATTGTGACATGATTTTGTAAAATTGAATATTTGTCAGAACATATATATCTTATATCATTGAGCTCTGGTCGTTTTTACATAATAAAATATAAATATATTAAATTTCTATTCGAAAATTATGCTAATTTTTTCTCTGGTATTTGCTGGGATACGCCCCTGAAATTCCGCGCATTTCCGCAATACGTCATCACCAGTCGCCGTCACCAGTCATCAACGTCACAACGGGCAGAAGGCAGAGCCTTGCCCGTTTGTTTGGTGTGTTAACTGCTTGCCATACAATTCATTTCCTGAAAGATCGCCTCTTTGTTTGTGTAACTTGAAAAATGCCGTCACGTTGTAGCGCATTTGGGTGTTCTAATGTCGCTAGTGAACAAGTTAGCATTCACAAATTTCCAAAAGATGAGAAACTTCGCCAAGAATGGACCAGACAAGTGCAGAGAACGAGGGACCGGTGGGTTCCTACTAAAGAGTCGTATGTTTGCAGCGACCATTTTACTGCCGATTGTTTTCAGGAAACACCTGCTATAAAAGAATCTTTAGGATTACCAGTAAGATGGAGAAGACTTTTAAAACCGGATGCTATTCCTACTATTTTTAAACGAAAATCTACAGAAGAAAGTCCCACAGGAGCTACCACATCTAAACAACGCAGGGAAGCTACCATCGGAAAACTGTCCAGGAAAAGAGTAAGTCTTTGTGTAAACATAATCGGAGCTGTGTAGTGTTTTATTAATGAGAGTTTTGGATGATTTACTGTCTTAAAATGATAGATCTCAAACGCGATCGGGCCTCTTGTTAGCTTAGCACAACAACAAAGACCCACATCACGAAGCTAACCCCACTTAGCACCGTAGATTAAATAAACCGTCGTGTATAAATCGCTTTTCAATTGATCGAGTGTTTTTATAACTGTATAGGATGTATAATAACCCTTCGATTGCTTTAATACATTCAACTAGTAACAATAACTTGTTTTTGTTCGCTGCTAAAAAAAATAGCCGAAATAACATCAGTTGCACACACGTTGCTTTTTATGTATTTTTAAATTATGTCTGCGTGATCAAGTAACATCAGTACGTTTATTTATTCAGGGAGGGTTTTATTAATGATAGTTTTGGATGATTTACTGTTTTAAAATGATAGATCTCAAACGCGATCGGGCCTCTTGTTAGCTTAGCACAACAACAAAGACCCACATCACGAAGCTAACCCCACTTAGCACTGTAGTAGATTAAATAAACCGTGTATAAATCGCTTTTCAATTGATCGAGTGTTTTTATAACTGTATAGGATGTATAATAACCCTTCGATTGCTTTAATACATTCAAGTAGTAACAATAACTTGTTTTTGTTCGCTGCTAAAAAAAAAAATAGCCGAAATAACATCAGTTGCACACACGTTGTTTTTTATGTATTTTTAAATTATGTCTGCATGATCAAGTAACGTCAGTAAGTTTATTTATTCAGGGAGGGTTTATTAATGAGAGTTTTGGATGATTTACTGTCTTAAAATGATAGATCTCAGACGCAATCGGACATGCTCAAGCCACGAAGCTCCCCGCATGTTTTTTGAAAACTGAATCGTGTATTGACAAGTTTTCCATTAATAGAGTATACAACTAAATGATTTGAGCAAGATTTAAACTTCTACTTTGTATATTGACAAAAGTTACTTTACTTTGAAGAAACAAACTCATAACATCATTAATTGTCAGACTCAAACTTATAAAAATTTACTAATTTCATCAATACCAATTTAATCATGGGATCTAATCATTTCATGAATGATCTAGTAAATTAGAATCATATTCTTTTTTTTTTGACAGTATAAAATTTAGATGGCTAATTGCAAATTTTATTCTGTCAACAATAATGTCAAAATACTTTGGGTGCTCTACACAACAATACTAAAATACCCACTTTAGCATAATTAATAATTAAAAAAATTGGTAAAATAGCTAAAAAAAATGTAACATAAGTTATTTTTTCATATATAATCACTCACAATTCTACCAACCTAAAAAACATTACATTTATGTTTATGTTAAATATTTTTTGAACTTATAGTGTGTAATGTTGTTGTATTTCTCTCTCTAGGAAATAGCTGAACTTATGTCCAGCCTTCCAGAATCAACAATCTCAACATCAGATGTACCAGAAGAGCCAGAAGAGCCAGAAGAGCCATGCACATCAACTAGTCAGGTTACCATGTTCCACGTACCACGTTCCACCACGTACCACCAGGTTACTAAAGTTCTTAATTACAAATCACAATTAAAACCTGCAACATTTAAAAAAAATTTAATCTAAATTGTGATTGTGAATTATATAATTTTTATTTCTGTTTTCTTAGACTACCTGTACTCAATTCACACAAACAAGGTACAACTCTAGATGTGTACGAGTACAAGTTTGTTTAATGAAGGGCACAAAGAACAAAGGTATTTGGAAAAATTTAAACACTTCAGTCTCAATAACACACACAGCAAAAATTGTTTTTGCACAACAGTGTAAAGACTAAAGTAAAGGATAATTATATAGTGTACTAGCAGTATCATTCATGGTGTTGACATTGGCAATATTGTCTAAATTACAATATTTAAACAATACTAAAACTTCATTTGATGCAAAACGTTTTTATTTTTTAGGTAATTCGAGTCATTATATTACAAAATACATTCAATTAGTTGTCTGTTGTTTGTGTATTTTTCCACAGGTACACAGGCTTCAGCTCTCCTTACAGATGTGGGCACACAAACCGACGTTTCTCCACTTTTCATTTCACCAACACAAACAGTTACATCAGAAATAGAACTTCAGACTAGCAGCCCTGTACTTCAGTCTAGCAGCCCTGTACTTCAGTCTAGCAGCCCTGTACTTCAGTCTAGCAGCCCTGCACTTCAGTCTAGCAGCCCTGCACTTCAGTCTAGCAGCCCTGCACTTCAGTCTAGCAGCCCTGAAGTCCAGCCTCATGACGAGGAATACTTCCCATCAACAAGTTCACAAGGGAGTTCTGACACAAAATCACAAGAATCCACTACCTCTAGTGTACATGACAAGCCAGATTTTTACTTGGTTTGCTGGACACATCTAGCTTTGTTGCTGCAGCTAGTGTCTTGCAACAGCTGTAGAACCAACAACTTGGAGACAATTAGAAGTACACGTGGCACAATGCTTCATGTACTTCTAAAATGCAGATTTTGTAATTATCAGACTACTTGGTACAGTCAATCACTCACAGGAAATGTCCCAACAGGGAACATTTTACTGTCTACAGCAATAGTCTGCAGTGGAGCTATAGCCAGTAAGGTTCTACGAATGTTCAAACATATGAACGTTGCAGTTATGACACTTAGAACATTTTTTAGGCATCAGCAACAGTATCTATTTCCAGCAGTTAAAACAGTGTGGGGTAACTCACAAACTTGGTTGCTGGCATCTTTGCAAGCTGACCAACGGCCACTTGTTTTGGCTGGAGATGGCCGTGCTGACAGCCCTGGACACAGTGCAAAGTTTGGCTCATATACAATGCTAGAACTTCAGGCCAACGCAATTATCGATTCACAGCTAGTACAGGTAACTAATGATTTTTTTGTTTAATTAATTGTTAACCATTATGATTAATAACCATCATTTCACTGAGAATCGAAAAATAACTAATTATATTTCTCTTTAATGTTATGTATTAGAGTAATGAGGTTGGTGGAGCCACTCACATGGAGAAAGAAGGAATGATACGGTCAATTACCTTTCTGGAGAACGAAGACCTCGAAATAGGAAGGATGGTGACTGACCGGCATGTTCAGATAAGGAAATGGTTAAAGGAAGAGAGGCCGAACATCGCCCACTACTTCGATATTTGGCACATAGCAAAGTGTACGTAAAATGTCTTTGATAATATGTTTATGGTTCAGTAATGTTTACATTTACTTTTCATTATTTACTAAATGAATAAATTCAATATCCTCTCTAAATTTTAGCCCTGAAGAAGAAGTTGTGGAGTTTATGTAAAGAGAAGGATTGCAATGATCTGTCTGACTGGGTGAACAGCATAGTCCATCATCTGTACTGGTCTGTGATCACAACACCTCCTGAACAGCCTGATCTTATAGTCTCTAAATGGCAGTCGCTGCTCAACCACATTGTCAACATCCACCAGCACAATGATGATCTATTCCCTCTTTGTTCGCATCCAAGTCTTTTGGGACGTGCACATAGGATCAAATGGCTGAAACCGAGTAAGTTGTTTACATTTTATATGTGAAAATGTTTGTTTATTCATAAATATGAATTGTTTCTATAAAAATGTTTGTTTTGTTTAAACTTATGTACTTTCAGGTTCCAAGCTGATGGTCAGACTGGAAAAGATTGTTTTGGCCAGATCCCTCTTAAAAGACATCAAACAGCTGTCCGGAGAAGAACAGACATCTTCACTCGAAGCCTTCCACAGTCTGGTGAATCACTTCGCTCCAAAAACGTACTCCTTCTCATACAGTGGTCAGCTGTGCAGGTAATAATAAAAAATTGGCAACTAATAAATGTTATAATAATCGAAATATTAAAAGTTACTTAACCCCACAAACCATTATTTTTACAGAACATTGCTTGCTGTGCTGCATTTTAATGAAAACGCAGCAAGGGAACAAAAATCAACAATGGCTGGAAAACCTTGCTTTGGACTGTCCTTTCCAAAGTGGAAAAAAGGACAATATGTCGTCAAGGAAATACTAGAGGATCCAACCTATGGTAAGTTATTATACAAGATCTCACAAATCACATGGAAATTATATACTGTATATAATCAGTTTTCTTTGAATAAATTGTATTTTTAGGAAGGAAATGACATGAAATCCAAAAAAATCTTAGATTTATTATCACAAACTGCTGAACTTCTACAGATATCAACATGAGAACATAATACTAACTTCTACAGATATCAACATGAGAACATAACACTAACTTCTACAGATATCAACATGAGAACATAATACAATCATAGTGTTTTTTTATTTGTTTGTTGTTTTCCTTTGACAGGCTATGTGGAAACTGTTAGGAAGGAGGTAATTGACATCTGCACAAGTAAGTCACCGGACCAGCCTGGTGAAGAAGTTGACGTGCCACCTCCACTCAGCAGTGCTTTCCATCATCCAGATAAAGACACAGCAGTTGCAGAGAGACGTTCCAGATTCAAGTAATCATACATCGGGCCACTTGAAGCCAGTGTAAACACCTTCTGATGGAAAAGTGTTTCTGATCCGAGTCACGACACATGCTGGAATTGGTACTCTGTGGTATCTTCCGAGGTGACCCCAACACATACGGACGAACTGCCTGTATGCAATATAGCGAAATTTTCTGCAAAAAAAAGAGTGGTTATGTTTAGTTATTAAATATGTATGTTGATTTTTAGATAAATGGTTGTGCATGTGTATTTATTGAAGGTGGTGTGCCAATATTTTGTAAGTACAGTATGCACAAATTGCTG